>JAUMHL010000010.1:7819374-7829694 GCA_032362345.1 Sandelia bainsii
GAGCTGCTGTAACATGCCAAAATAATTTCCCTCTGGGATTAATAAAGTGTTTTGAATCTTGAATCTTGAATTGAATACACAAAGTTAATAAGCAAACTAGAAATCATCACCAAATGAGCAATTCATGATTCCAAGGTGACTTTATATTTCATTAAAGTTCTTACCGAATGTTTAATGTGGATTCAGATCACTCCAGCTTGTGGGTTCATCTTCAAAATCAACATGTTCAATCAGCCTCTTATTTTAACCTGTGTTTTGTCAGGATCATTTTCACATAGAGGCCCCCTTAGATGAAACACTGTGATCATATTCACACAGTTACACACATTCACACCTAAAAGCTGCCTACTACAACCACACCAGTTTCACTGCATCAGGGAACCACACATGTGGGAAGGGCATGCACTCATTATACTGGCTCTTTGGTATTTTATCACCAGTTCCTTACAGTGACTCTGCACTTATATTTCTTGTAGCCATTTCTTTTGAGATCCCCTTCAAATTAAGAGCCTTAAAAGCTTCCCTCAGACCAAGGTGCTCGCAGAAAGGGCTTATGCAGTGTTAGATTTTCAAATTAAAAAGTGCAAGATAGTGAAAGTGAATTATGCCAGATTAGCCATCTTTTATTTTAACCAATTTTACTCTAGCTTTAGAGCTTTAAGTTCTACATTACACACATCATGTCTTAAATAAACTTAATTGTCATTGAACTACCAACATGTTCAGCTACTCACGGACAGTTGTGCTTCTACTCAGCATTTTTGCACTTACAATATTCAGCTTTTTTTCTAATATTCACCTCAAATATGCAGCTTTTTGTTTTTAGATTGAACAGCTTTTGCATTATTTCAGCTACTAACATCATTCCAACTTTAAGCATAATCAGTAATAGTGTAAGTTAATTAATTCTGAACATCTTTAGGTCTTATCACCACAGTCAATGTATACATTTCTACAATTTCCAGGTATTTTCATGTAATTATTTAAAGCTGTTAGACTTTAGTAGAGAGCTCGAGTGAGGTGTTTAAGGTGACACAAGTCAGATATATTCACTTATTTTGTGCTTCCATTCAGTTTTTTATGTTCCATCTTTCTTCTTAAAGTTTGTCTGAAGTATGTGATTTCACAGAATGACACTGTTATAGTATATAATAATTTCCTGGGTTTTTCATCTAACTATTACAAGTCTTAGTTATTCCAGGGAAAACAATTCAGATATTTTTTATATTTAAGCATTTTCACAAAAAAAGAAAAGTTGTAGGTAGCAGCTTCAAAACCAGAGTGTGTCTGGCCTAACCAGGAGATCTGGATAGTCTGGAACTAATGACAGCAGAGGGTTTTGGAGAGGCGGAGAAAGACTTTACTGAGTGACATCTGAATGAGGTGTTGGTGCCACGGAGTACTTCATATCTGATCTTACATGTGGTTCCTGTATACTCCACTTTGGCGTTTCCTTGCCAGTTGGCTTGTTCCCCACATTACAGTAGCAGAAAGTATGAGGAGAAATAACTCATCAATATCTTTCAACTTCACTGAGGTAAGGGTAATTAAAGAACCTTTAGTAATTACTGCAAAGAAAAAAAAAATTACATTGTTATTTCTGTTTGTTCATTTATGTACATAGATGCTTTATTATTATCTGACATTTATAACTTAAGAGTAGTTTCACATTGTCTTTAATACAAAATGGTAATTTAATACAAGATGACACATTCCTTGTGATGTCTTGTGTATGTGGATCAGGTAATTAATAGTAATCAGCCTTTATTGTCATTGGTCACATTATAGTCTTATGTAGTTCTATGCTATTACCAGTGGATATTAATGTAATACAAACTACAAATGTGTTAATGACAAGAGAAAGTTTTGTCATGAGTCAAATATGTGATACAGGGAATTTACACTATTCTCTATGTCCTGGTCAAAGTCATCAGAAGTGGTCAGCAATAAAACTAAATGCATGGACAGTTCTTTAAGGAAAGGTGGAGGACCCAAGCAGATGGAGATATAAGGTCACGAGATACCGCAGAAAACAAGGACTCTTATCTGTCTGCCCCCCAACACTGACGCTGAAAGGGAGATGCCCTAAGAACTGTCTCCCTGTGAGAACAGTCTGTTGTGTTCAAGGTGATAGTGTGTGTGCGCCTCAGAACCTGAAATCAGATAAACCTTCCACAAATAGGGCCAGAGTGTGGTTTTGCGAGGTTCTTCGTATTTGCAACAGCACAAAAACATTCCTGTCTGCAATTTACCTTTAGAGCTCAGCTTTTTTTCCGCATATTATCTCTTCAAGAAGTATAGTAAAGGATAAGTGTTACCTCTTTCAGTTTACTGAGTTTTTTAATGATGTAGATACAAACATGAAAGCTAATCTACTATCAAAGCTTAAGACAAGCACAATCTAGTAGCTTTCTTTTCTGTTTTTTTGCAGTTTTGTTTAATGATGAAGTAGATCTCAACTGCACAGCATGTGCCAAGTTATAGGTTAAACTTCTGTATAGTGTTCTATCTTTAGCAAACAAAGTTGTTTGTCGGTTAATGTTATTAACTGTATTGGATTGCTGGAGGTTCAAGTGTCAGTGTGTCATCCATATTGTACTGAAAAAGATGCGCTGATGGTTGATATAGATGCTTGAACTTTCTTCTGGAATTGAATTCCTAAAATGTTGCATTTGATGGGAAACTCTCATGTTTAAATGTAAAAATCTGAATGAGTTGTTTATCTAGCTTTTCTTTTTCTGACGTGATCTTTAATATACTGTATTGTCTGTGGGCAATCTAAATTCTTTTTCATTTGCTAGTTTTACAGACAGAAGCAAATGATCTAAAACTGTCATAAAATGACTGGAAATGTCCATGTTCTAATCTTTGTGTCTTTGTGTCCTCTGCTGTCTAGAGACAGTGGGACTCTTTGAAGCAGGCTCCCTGCATTGAGTTTGTTCAGGACCTTGATGTCAGATGGGCTGTGAGGAGACTCTTTACAGGGACCCTGCAGCTGTCCAAGCTGTCTTGCAGACGCTCCACACAGGACAGACCAGAGAATGGCCCCCAGTCCAGCCCCTCTCACCCCAGCATCAAACCATCCAGAAGTTTGGGGACTCTGACCAGCTACATCTCCAGGGCCTAGTGAGTCTTCACTGCTGTGTGTTGTCCGTGTCTTGTTGAAGATACATTATATCTACCTGTTTATTTTTCATAATTTTCACCAAAACTGAGTCACTGAATCTATATAATTTAGGTTGCTAAGTCAGTCTTCCTGCTTTAAAGAAGAATATGTGTAAACTGTAAAGATTAACGATCAAATCAAAATTTAAGAAAATTGCATGATCATTGATGACACCAGGATGTTCAGTTTTAATGCTAAAAACTTTTAAAACTTTAATCCTCCAACTCTTCAGCAAGAACAGAGATTTTCAATAGAAAAAATGTTCATGAAACATGTGGGGTGTATGAAAATGTGTGCGTTTCTTTCCTAGTTCCTAGACAGCCTGAGCAAGATTAATGTTTAAGTTGTGGTCAATAAATAACCAACTTCTGTTTCTCCAGCATGTTGTGCTCTTGTAGGTTAACACACTTTTAGTGATAACTTTGCAGCACCTTCTTCCAGCTTGCGTATTCAGCAGAACTTGACAATTTTTTTTGTTTCCCAGCTGCCTAATTTAGGTAGAAAAAATGAGCATATGATACAACAAAGTATCCTGCTTTAGGCGTTGCTCTCCCCTCTGTCACACTGCTGAACAATTATCACTATAAAACATCAGACAAACAAGGCTATTGTGATTGTTTCCAGAACATTCAGGCTGCTGCTGCAAATACATGTTTAGCATTTTCTCTTTGCTGTGTGTGTATGTGCGTATGCACCTAACCTTTGTTCCCCCTTTCACAAAAAAGTTGACCAAATGTAGACAGACCTGTTTGAATACATAGATTCTTTGGACAGATGGCACATAAATAAACCTCTGGCACATATTTTTGATGATTTTGCTGCTGGCAGAAGCAACAGGATAAATGCAGACATACACAGGAGCATTCTGTGTGCTTAGATTCAGCCAAATGCATCCAAACTCCCTGGAACATATACTGTACAGTGTCGTTACTCAGCTCATAGGCCATGACAGAAATGGGAAAGGACACATAAATTGCCAGCAAAATGTGCTTATTTATTATAATAACGAGAATAAATAATCTAAACATGTGCTGTGTTAAAATTGCAGACAAATAGCAAACAAAAGGAGTTACAGGAGCAAGCAGCAGGACAGAGGGAGCGACGCTGTACACTGGACCTTTTATAGCCCTATCCTGTGGTGCACTGGGCCCAGGTGCAAATCTGCAGGCTTCACAATCAACCCTATTGTCTTACCTAAAAAGGAAGCACGTACAGCCACTCACACAGGCTGGGCAGAGGCCGTCACAACGGTCAAAGCAACGAGTGACATTTTCAGATTAAAGAGGCGTTATATTCACGACTAGCCAAGTCACTGACCTGATCTTAGTTTGTTTGAGTTGCTAAAGGCAGAGAGACCCCACAACAAGACAGAGCTGAAGGTGGCTTCAGTGAAGGTCAGGGAGATCATCACCTGATGTCTATCAGACTTCAGAGAGTCAGTGACAGCAAATCATTTTCCCTAAATATTAGATATTATTATTCATTTGTTTGACTTCATGTTTATTCGTGTCTATTCTCTCTTATTTTTGGACGCCTAAACTTTTGACACTATGTGTTAAGGAGTTATATCAGTTCCCTCTGTATACATTTAATGAGACACTGTAAAATAGGTTAAGAAATTGTGATGATTGGGCCATATTTACTTCATAAATGTTTATATATCAGCAGGTATAAAGCAATTTTTGCCATTAACTTCTGTAGTGTTGATGGACCTAAAAGCCTTTCATTGTGTTCCTTGTCAGAGAAGAGGGCCATGTGCTCGCCTGTTTATAAGTTGGTAGTGCAGTTCTGATGCAGAGCCAGAAAAATTGTTTATGGAGTAGAATTAAAGGCCACAGCAGGATAAGCAATATGTTACTGCCTCCTTTGAAACAGCTTTTAACATTTTTGAGTGATGCGCATGAGTCTGTGAAGAAGGTCCTGAAACAGGAGTTTCATTAGGTCGAATGTGAGCAAGAAGACTACTGTAGGTTCGACAAGTCTAGGGGGTGGCTGATGGTGTGGTTTGTTGCAAGATGCTTATGACTTTCCACCTGAAGAGGAAGATCCCGAAAAGATAAAACATTCTCAATCTAAGTTTGGCCACACTTGTAAACAGACTATAGGTAATAGGTTCTAGGACCGGATTTTTTGTTTCCACAGTGACTCTGTGGATTGAGCAGACTACTAGGATGATGTCTTGATGACTTGTTTAGTGCGAACATGTTGTAACATATGAATGGATGCTGTCTCACACTGCCTCTTAATGAACACCCATTCCAGGGCCTGTGGGAGTGCTATCACAGGAATGCACACTGTGTTCTGGCCTCCCTGAAAATTGGAGCTGGGCAGCTATTACCTCTGCTGCTGTTGTCCACAACTGGAATTATGATGTGCTTCAGGGCTGGGATTTGTTTGGGCCTAGGTTTATCCTCAGATGTGTTGAACTGAGTGTCATTACTCCCCAGGTGTTAGAACAAGGCAAAAAAGTGTGTGAAAAACAATGTCTTCTTGGCCTGAGACAAGTCTAACTCCTTTATTTGTACTACATAAAATGTGTCCATAATGAACTCAAAAGTCTGAGCAAAGAAAAGAAGATTAAAGCTAATTTTATTGCAGCTTGGTGGCAGCAGAACAAGCTGTAAACACACTGTTGACATTATCACCTTTGTTCCACATGTAAGTTTGTGTGTCTGCCTGCTGTTTAGTGCTGGTAAACTGATACTGTACAGTTGGTTTATCTTGGTTTACTTTCTTTCTTTGAGCTCTTTTGCTGAAAACAGATACATGAATAAGGGTTTGAGATAAAACTGAGAATGAACCAAAACATTGCTGTTGCAGACTATAAAACCAAAACAATGAGCTGAGAGACACTAGAACACTGTAATGCTGTGGGAAACTGCAGAGTCTGCTAATAATTCTCTGTGGGATCCTCACTACATGTGACTTGCCTTATATAAAAATCTCAGTGGGGAGTCTTAGCTGTAGATCAGTGACCATTCATCGCACTCCAAAGAAAATATTATCTATAGAGGATGGGTTAATGTGTTGAACGTAGGATCAGTTATGACTGAGAAGGACAGTTCAAGTCACATCCAGGGTTAAACACACATTTTCTCCATGTCCTTTGAGACATGCTTTGGGGATGATATAAACAATCGTGACATGTATTTGACCTTAAAATGGTATCCACAGTGTTTATGTTACATTTGGAGGAAAACACATCTTCTTTGTCTGCTAGTGCAGCATTGCAGCTCCAGAATGCATGCAGTACAGTAGCCACGAGTATATGTCCATAAACCAAATCTAATTACCCAAAGAATCATTCTTGGCTGCTCTCCCTACCAGCTGGTGGTCATAGGTTCAGTCCTGTGTCAGATGTTCCAGCTCCTTAGGTTATTTCAGTTAGTCTAGAGAAGTGTTGAGCTGTGAGTTCCTAATCACAGGAGGACCTGTGTTTCAATCTGCAGTGATAAACAAAAAGATTGGGTGGGGGTGAAGATGATGTTGCCTCTGGTCACAGATAGAGAGCGCCATCGTGATAGCACCCCTGCTCTCTATAGCTTTTATCTACCTCAGCTTTTTATAGTCAGAGGCTCTTCATGTGACTCTTCCCAGTACACTCGGAGCATGTGAAAGGCAAAGAGGCTGTCTCTGAGGAAATAGGCAACTTCACAATAAACAGCACCTTGGGAACCAGATAGTATGCAACGTCAGAGTGAGAGTGAAAAAAAGGGAGCTGGAGGGCCAAGCCAGGTGATGGCTTAATGTTTATACTCTGGAGGAAGTTAGAGAGGAAGTAATTATGGAGTTTGAAGTTGATGAACACTATGCTCCCTAAGATTAGGAATGAGGGACGAAGGGGAGGAGGAGGTTAGAAAGGAGGGAGAGAGAAGCAGAAGGAGGTGATCTGTCATGCTTCCCCCTGTAAATCAGACGGCCATATTTAGTTGGAAGAGAGGGAAGGCCTAGCTGTAATGTAAACAAAGCCTGGGAGAGGGAGGGAGGCAGTGAAAGTACATCAGCACTAATGTTTGGATCTATTGCCCAGCACAGCAGTCAGCATGGTGCTTGGTATGGTGTTTAGGAAGAGACAAGAAAAGGGTTGATTAGACTTCAAATAAAGATAAAATGCTGATAGTGAGGCTGCTTAGTTGGCTTTTTGAAGAGGTTTTGGTTCTCTTTTTGGATTTTTAAAACAGCTTCATTGAGAGGTTTGGATTGGACATGAACAGGCCCAGGTTTTGCTCAAATGTCAGGAAGTAAGGACTGGACCAGAACACTACCTTTACCTGGATTTAAAATCATCATGGATCACTACCATATGTCATGTCACAGAAACATCATTGTAAAGTTTGTTTGAGAAACCAGAGAGAAACAGATTAGAGACTGTTCTTGGACCAAACTTCCCAAAAACAGAGTGAGCCTCACTGCTGTACTTGACCCTTGTTCGCACCCTGTACATCATGAGTGACCTGTGCTCTGGGAGCTCTGAGGAAGAGCAGTCTGAAGTTGAGGAGAGAACACGAGAACTAAAGGTGACCAGGCTGCCGATCATCCAGCTCATGCCCAGGTCCAAAGTTGGCTCACCAGGTGGATCCCCAAAGAGCTCACCCAGGGATTCTCCACGTGGGTCACCGCGAAACTCCCCACTGCTCTTCAGAAAGCTGTTGATGAACCGCAGCATCAACCTCCAGAGGCGCCGCTTCACTCTGGCCCACACTCCCAGGTAGAGTCCATAACTCTGTGTTACACTGAATGCACCCACATGCACGTTTACTGTAGTGTATTGATCAAAGCTGATAATCTGTACCTGCACTGGACTGTTAAAGTGAATATTTTAGTCACAGCTGACTGAGTGAATGTAAATATTAATGTACTAGCTTAAATTCAGTTCAGTACATTTTGTCAGAACCAGCTTGCAAAAGTCATTGAAGTGCTAGCAACATGGAAAGGTATCTCAGTATTAATTTTTCATGGACATAACACCCTAAGTGTACACTGTAATGTGTTGGTTAATTGTGTTTTTGGTTTATTTTTGTGCTGCCTACAGTCTTTCACACTGGTAAAATTGTTGCCCTTAAGCTTATGTTATGGTTTCTGACCACAAGATGTTTATTGCTGCAGTTCAGTTTATCAGGCTCTGCCTGAATTAAATCAGCTGTTGTTTTAGCAAAATTCTGCTAAAATAATGTCTGGTAATGTGATAATTTTCCAGGCACTGTTTTCTCTGCTGTAAATGGACCAGTTGATATTTAGTGGGAATATGACACAGCAGATGCAGGGATGGTTTCTGTTGGTACTGTGCTGGAAATTGGATTACAAAATGTTCTGTCAGTTTTAGTACTGAATTTCCTACAGGTATAAGTGTTTTTCCACCTTTTTGTCCACCTTTTGTTTTCCTACCGAGTGGCATCATCTCAGCAAACACCCAGCCCAACAACGCCCCCTCCTCTCACCTCACCAGCAGTTTGTTGTTCCATTTCTTTGTCAAGCAAGTACAAATGACCTTTTTTAATAGCTGTACAACAATGAAGCACCTGCATAACATTTTTTATTTATTCATATTTTTTCATCTGCTATAATACTTTTAACTTTAAACATCTTAATATGTTATGACACCTGTCCACGTTTGTATGCAGATGAATACCTTTAACTTTTGTTTGGAAAGAGTACAGCTGTCTTGCTCTCAGTCGCTCTGGTACCTGGGACGCTACTGCATGAGGCCTGGCTTATTATTCTAATGCAAATTAAACATTTACTTTGTTAGCTATACCAAGGCAGGAGTCGTTTGACCAATTAAATACACGTAGCCTGAACTTCAAGAGAGAAGAAGAATAAAAGGAGCCTTATGCTTATGTGTGGATGCATATACAAATACAAAGATTATCTTTTTTTTGCTTCAAGCACACATTGTATTTCCACACTTGAGTGTTAAACACACCTGCAGGTCACTTAAAAATAAGGTGCAACTGTGAAAAAGTAAAGTGCTATAAAAACCAGTTTGTCCACATACACTTCCTATCTCTTTGTTAATGTTTACCCTTCACTCAAACTTTCACAAACTTTACACACTCAGATGTAGGCACCAAGCAACCCTGGGCTCTTACAAAGTGTCCCCAACTTGTTGCAGTGATGTTAGATCACATCCAACTTTATGAAATAAAAATAAAAGCCTCTGAGAAACTCAGTGCAGTAAAACCCTGACTGACTTTTATTGGAAAGAAAATAGCATTAAACATTTCCAAAGAAGCCAGTGCCTCCTAGAAAACTCAAAAATTATTTACAAGTTCTTTCACCTTTATAAACATGTAGTGGGGGGAGGTGGGTAGGTGTCATTTTCCCCACAGCCATTAAATGCTCTTGGATTCAACTCTGATACACATTTCCAAGGTTTACTGTAACTCTCCAGACAAACCGTTTCATTAATTTCAGTGTGTCTGTTGAAAATCTAAATATTAGAGGGCAACAGTTCAGTCAAGAGGATTTTAAGGCTCATTCTGGAGAATCAGATACTTGCTGGATAAAGCAGATATTCAACATGTCAGAACCTTTATATTATACAGCAGGTCAGGCCATTGGAAGTGTCCCTCTGTGTCACAAAATGTCAATGCTAAAATAAATGTATGGAGATGAGTTATTGCAGGATGGCTGGCAAGGAGGCAGAATTAAACAAACTGGGGGTCCAGTGGAAAATAAATGTCCGAGGCAGCTCAAATATAGAACATATCTGTGAAGTTATTTTCATAAAGTGTCTAGGTTGATTGAACTTCTTTTTCCACTCTAGAGACATTATGTAAAATGGATTTTTTAATGAAAAGCATTTAGTGAAAATTATTTTTTAAAGCCAGCTCTGGGGTGGAAGCCAGTTTTGTTTCTATTATATCTTTCATTAATATATCTTTTATTAATACATGTAGGACATTTTTCTGGACTGATACAACATAAACAAAAACAATAACTGTCACTTTATCTCATACAAGTAGTAACAGGTAGTCGATACAGAATTTTCTAATGTCAGTTTAGTTAAGGTAACATTAACCATCGTAGCTTCAAAAATATTTGCTACATACAGTGCATTCAGAAAGTATTCAATTAAATTCAATTCAACTTTATTTGTATAGTGCCAAATCACAACATAAGTCATCTCAAGGCACTTTACAGTGTAAGGTTTA
>JAUMHL010000010.1:7829794-7852991 GCA_032362345.1 Sandelia bainsii
AATTAATTTGTAAAAGGTTCAAGCAAACTTTTTTCACTTCACAATTATGGGGTATTGTGTGTAGAATTTTGAGGTAACAAATTATTTTAATCCATTTTGGTACAAGGCTGTAACATGGAAAAATGTGGAAAAAGTTAAGTGCAGTGAATACTTTCTGAATGCACTGTACCAGATATAGTATGTACAGCTGTATGTTACACATGCTAAAGTTTTGTCCCATAACACAATCAACAATAGACCAAACTATCGCAGTATAATAAAAATAGAAAGCAGCAATAGGTGATATTGTATTTTTAGAGAATGATTAGATAATAACCAATGAATACAATATAATGTACATGTATAATTAGGTGGTTAAGTTTTCTACAAGCATTTAAATGTTAAAGGTGATAGTCCCAACTTATAGTATAGTTTTATTAATTTCAGTTTTAGTGACCTTTTTAGTAATTTCGCAAACTTAAAAAAAAACCCTGGAAGAAATAACTTAAAAAATCAGTTCTCCAACTCTCTGTTAGTAGAACTAAAGAGGGGCTGTGTTCAGGTTGCTGATTTGCTGATGAAATTTCAGGAAAACAAACGGACATCGTATTTCCTTTTCTTGACCACTAGAGGCTGCTGTGTTGTGAAATGTGGGCAGAGTATGATCTTCTGAAAAGTTCTGAAATGAAGAGATGGCTAAAAATGCTGCTGGTAGATGAATAATAGTTTTACAAGTTGTATCACATGAAATAAAAGTAATAACTTTCTGATTGTTAAGTTGCATTTGCTTATTCTCTGTAGTATTTTCACAGTTTATGTATTTAATGGTAACAAATAGAGGATATTGTGCAAATCAGATGAATTACTTGGATGGACGGTAGGAGAGGGGAATTCAGTTTAAAAAAAGGAAAAGTGAAGCGCTTTAAAAAGTCAAACACGCACAAAATTGAAGTATTGACTGACCAGTTTTGTTGCCGCTGGCATGTAGGCAGGCTGTTTACACAAAAATAGAAACTGTACACACTCTTGAAGCAAAAAAACATGTTTTTTCTGGGCTGATACAACATAAACATAATAATTATCACTTTATTTAGTAGAAGTACCATAACCCTAGTGCTGTTCACACTGGTCCACTTTCTCATGCAATGATTGTGATACGCTGTACTCTCTCTCTTTCTCTCTCTCTCTGGACCAAGCAACACCCCACCCCTTCTCTCTCCCTCTCTATATCTCTCTCTCACTCTCACGGGAGACAGTGTTGTTGTTTGTTGTTTGTTGTTTTAAGCCCCAGTTTGGTTCCACCACTCTCAGGAGAGAAGAGAAGACAGAGCAGAGGTCTTTTATGGCCCGCTGACAGGAACTACGTGGGACAGCCCACTTTGGGGAGCATCTGATGGGATTGTAGCACTGTTTCCAGCTCACTTTTTTCTCACTAAAGAATAACTCTGCTTAGTATCTTGGTGGTGCAGTAACACACAGGCAAGCCTATGTTTAAATGGACAGCTCTGTGTCAAGGTTACTGGACTTGATTTTTAAGGACAGAGAGTATCTGGGGCCCATTGTTGAGGAGCTCATTTGGAAGAATTCAAGCTTGCCATTTTCCTATTTAGGAGTACGTCGAGAGAAAAAAAGAAACACAAATGCAGTGTTTAACTGGGCACATCTGTGATGAGCTGACAGGAGATCGAGTGAGGAATTAGTCCCAGATGAGCACTGACAGCTGACTTCATCCTCAGTTTCACTTGATTTAATTCAGCCACGTACCTCCACTGTCAGTGAGATGATACCCTATCTCCCTCTGTGATAGATCTCTAACAGCCTAGACTGTTCACCTTTTTAGGCTGTTCACACACATGCACACACACTTTCAGCTTTGAACTTCTTTGATTTTTCCTTTTCCACAAAAACAAATGGACATAGCCTTACCATCTGGACCAAAACGCTGAACTGAAAATTAACTCTGAGTCATTGCCTCTGCACTGAGCTGGAAGCAAAACACTTCTAGTTAAGTTTTATCAAATTAATACAGCAGTGAACTAAACAGGCCTGACTTGCACTCTCATTCTTGCTCCTACCAGGTTGTGTTTGGCTGTTTTGCATCTTGGCGTTGTTTTGCATCTGTCATTCTTGGACCAGCTTTTCCTGTACCATCCAGTCAAAGGGACCTGTCTCCCTTCGTGACCATAGACAACGTAAAGGAATCTTGGTGGCTTACTTTTCTGATTCATGAAAACATGTGGATTTTTAGGTTGCACCACAGAAGTTCAATTTGTTTCTCCGTCGCCTACTAAAGCTGCTAATTAGATGCCCGTCTGAGCTCAACCCAACTCTTTTTCAACCTGCCAATAAAATGATGAACAAAGATTCTCGCTTTCCAAGGAAGATGCACAGCAACTTCTCCACCCGCAGACACTCGTGCATTGGGTACGTATTTGGCTGTGATTTTGATTGCCATTCGTTGATGTACAGTGAAGGCAACATCATACAGATGTTTACAGATGTTCAGGAAGTATTGGATAGCTGATTTCATGTGTTTGTATATTTGGAAAGCATTGCCTGCACATGACACATTATGAGCAGATAGGGAACTGTTTGATACTGCTGCCCTCTCACTGTGTTTACAGTGGTATTGTGCTGTGTTGGTGTTGTTTTTGTTGCATCTGTTACTCTGTTGCATAGTTGTGATGTTTGAAAACACAGTGCCTTGTACATTACAGTATGAAATATAAACAAATACTTTAGATTGAGAACATTTTGACATGAAAATGAATTCCCGTTCTTTTTTTTGTCAGATTAAAGCAATTTTTTGGTTTGCATCCGTGAAATACTGTATCTGCTGGTGAGTCTGCACCTGTGCGTTGTTTAAAACACCAAAAAGTGATTGCCAAGTGATTGGCTGTGCACCTGTGGTAAAGCTGGAGGGTGTTGCTGTTGATGGGTTGGGTGCTGTGGAAGGTAGTGCAGGACTGAAGAAATTTTGTCCATGAGAGCAGCAGATGGAGAAGGTTTCATCGTGTGTTTTTTATTTTGTCTTCCAGAAAACAAAACAGAGAAAAATA
This sequence comes from Sandelia bainsii, assembly GCA_032362345.1. Taxonomy (NCBI): domain Eukaryota; kingdom Metazoa; phylum Chordata; class Actinopteri; order Anabantiformes; family Anabantidae; genus Sandelia; species Sandelia bainsii. The sequence goes on from JAUMHL010000010.1 coordinate 7,832,833, forward strand.
AAAATACTATGTCAAATGAACTCACTTTCTAGAGGTAAACCATGTGCTGCCTTGTCAACACACTGATGAGACTGACTGATTTAATTTTACATGTACTGTTACTTAATACTACTGCATAACATCCAGGATGGATTCAGGAAAAACATAAAATCTACTACAGCTGTCATGAGATCCCTGCAGGACATGTTGTTAAGTGAATTTACAGAGACTAAAAACAGACACTGAGTACAGGGAATTTAAGGATACACATGGAAGACAACATATGAATATATGCACACAGCAATCTGAAGGCCAACATGACTCCATATAAATTGTGAAAAGTAAGTCAGAGATTAAAATAAGCTGTAAACTCTTTGCACCAATGGAAAAAAAATAGAGTTCTGGTGGGATTTTTTTTTCAGTACACTGTGCTCTGCTGCAAACGTTTGTGAACCCTGGGCATAAGACATGTGCCTTGCGACTGTCATCCCAACTCCTCCAGCCGTGAGTCTGTTTGGATCATATGAGGAGATCAAAGCAGGAGATTTTAGACCACAGCCAGAAATACAGAAGTGGAGAAAGGAACAGAACAAGCCTCCTTTCTCTTATTACCTGATTTGTACATTGAGTGTCCTGGGCAAAAAAGTGGAATCCCTTGTTGGGAGCTTCAGATAAAAGAAAAGTTCAGACCTTCTTCCATTTTCAGCACCCATAGAGACAATGATTTACTCATTATATAATAATGGAGGATACTACTGATGCTGTGTTAAAACACTATTTATATAAATTAGTTAAAGGAGTAGTTGTTCAGATTTTCTATAAATGAACAATTTTCTCTGGCCTCATGCAGCACACACACACACACACACACACACACACACACACACACGCACACACACACACACCCTGAGACAAAGCAGTCTGTTGTAATACAGATGCATCCATCACAATAGGGACAGCTCGTATCATCACTTGTACTAACAGTACCAGGGCACTATTCATTCTAGTCTATGACTACCACACACACACCTACACTCACACTCAATAACCTTCTCAGCAATGCTTTTTATGGCATCTTTGGAAGTGTGATAGTACATTTATACAACATAGTGTCACTGCATTATGCCAAATACGACTAGAGAAGGGAGCTCTCAGGCAGTATCATAAGAAGATAGTGCTGCGTTGACCGTTTGAGAAGATGCCCTTTAGCTGAAATAGAGAAAAATGGGAAAATACAGAGTGAGGTGAAAACAAGTGGGACAGATGCAATGGGTGAACAACTGGGAAACAGAGATAAAAGTCACAGACAAGAGGGTGGTGAAAAATTGATAGATTGGACGTGGGTTGAGGTAGTAGCGCTCTTAGTACAGAGATAATGATTGGAAGGACAAGGATAGACTGAGAAACCGGTGTGCAAAGGCTGGAGAAAGTGATTGTGACTGACAAAATAATGAGGTAAATAAAAAAATGTCAAGTGAGGCCACTCTAACGAAGGGCAACAGTGTCAATGTCGGAGGTCCCCATATAGCCCCCCCTCAAACACACACACAGAGAAGTCAATAGATCCTGTGTGGCCGTTGCAGGCTGGCTGCTGTGTGCGTCACTGCTGTACTCCATATTTTCAGCATGACTGATTTCCCTAATCGCCTTCAGAGCCTCATCGATTTCTGAGGCCAGCAGAAGCAGCAGCAGCCTGGGACACTGTCGAAATTCAAAATGAGTAGCTCTACTGTCATCTCACTAAATAATATAACAATATAACTTCAGATAAATTGAAATTTTGAGTGACTTTTTTTCTTGACAGTTTCCTGAGATGCAATAAGAAACAGTGAAATTCATATATACACATGTACAGTATATAACAGAGTATATATAATTAGATCTAACAAAGTCATAGATAAAAAAGTTCTCTTTTGTTTCACTTCACTTTTGTTTTAGACATTAGTGAAACATGTTTGCTTTGTTTTACAGCAGTAACAGGATGACTGCTCATTGCAACCACTAGAGGGGGAAACCGACCAAGTTTTGCTTTGAGACCATAGCTTCCTGTAGAGTAAGCAGTATTATAGTTAGATATTTTTACTTTTAAAGGTACAGCAGCTTCATTTTTGTACTCTTAAACTCAATTTAACATACATAACATGTATTTAATACAGTTTGTTTACAGTTGGTTCATATAACATTTTCCTATTCCCCCTACTGTGACTTTACAGACTTGTTTGTCTGTCCTGCTCTTTCTGAGGTTTTTTCCCATTTTTGAGGACTTTTTCATTATCTAAGTCAAAGGTATAAGAAAAGCATCATATGCAGTTCATAATGTAAAGCCCTCTAAGACAGATCTACAGTATTCTTGGTTATATACTGCAAATAAAATTGACTTCACTTTACACCCAATACTGCTGTTTACGGCCACTTGAGGCAAGAATATACAGTAAAGCTGTGTTTAATTTTGCATTCATTTTTAACCGGTATCCTAAGAATCAATTTCCAATTTGGCGATTCATAAATGTACAATAACAGGTGATGTTGTCCTCTCCTATACATAAAACAGATATAAAATTGAGACGTGGTTGCTGTGACTAAGCATTTTATGGCTTTACTGTTTAATATTAAAAACGTCTCTGTGAATGAAGTGGCCACCTGCCGTCTGGGTGTGCGCACAGACCTGTGTGCACCTGAATGTGGATTTAATGTGTGCCTGTGAGTGCGTGTCCATGTCTCCGTGCATATGCATGCATTAGTGTGCTCCCGTGTGCGTATATTCTGGCCTTTTTTGGCTGTGTGTGTATGTGTGAGTGTGTCTGTGTTTGCATGTGTGCATACAAGTCTGTCATCCCCCAATCTCCAAATCAGATGAGCCCCAAACCCCGCTGTCATTCTAGCAGATGGCAGCCTAATGAATCATGAGGCGACATACTGATAGCCTTTACTACGGTACAGGCTGTGACATGACGTTTGACATCACTGAGACTCAGTTATATATAGGCCAGTAGCAACAGCCACCTGGTGCTGCAGTTTTTTTATGTACACAGTATTTTAGATGACATGTGTACCATGAAGAAATTTGTTTTAGTTTATTAGCTTTTCTCTTGAACTGTTCTTCTGCTTTTAATGAAGTGAAACAGTGTAAGTCTGTGCCTCCTTCTACTACTTTTTATGTTACTGTATAATGCTGTGTAATGCTGCTTTATGATTGTTTCAAGGCATATGTTTTATATTCTAGCTTCCTTGAGCTCTTTTTACAGATGTGGAAAACAGCAGCTCTACTCATGTGAATACTGTATGCCTGTGTGTGTTGGTGTGTTTGTGTACCCCATTTATTCGTTGAAAAATCAGTGTCCAGTAATGCACATGAGCACTGTTAACACTGTCAAACTTTTCATATAAAATGGATTTCAAGGAAACCAATGTACTTGAAAATGTCATTCCCCTCTCATTATGCTATTTCAGTGTTTTATTGCATTGTACATTTTCTGGCATTTTCATTTTGACAGTTGATGGTAGACAAGGTGACATTGGAAATTTATCAGTGTCAGCTAGAATCACAACCATACACTTTGTCCACTGACAGGCAACAACGCTGACACAAAGTGCTCCTTGCCAACTTAAAAAAACTCTTTATCCAGGAATGCTCACCATGCCTCCATGTAGGTGATGCATGATGTGATGAGGCCCCTTTTGCAAATAATGGGCTATTAAACCCACAACTGCGGGGTCAGCCAAAATTTATGATGCGTTGTTATTATATGAGTTTTTTGAGGTTGCCTCACCACGTCGTCTCGGACTCGGCGTCTCGGCCTCAGTGTCCAGCGCTTCACAGCACGACTTTCACTAAAGTGAAGACACTGAGCAGAACCAAACATTTAATGTCTGTCTTTCTTCAAACATCCACTCTCTTCCACCACAGTGACGCAGATACATGGAAGACTGTGAAATCCTCTGGTATACTGCCAACCAATGAGTGTGTGTGAGTGTGTGTGTCCATGTTAACAAAGAATAATGCTCTTGAACTTTTGAATGAAGCATTTTACTCTAACTCAGCATGGCAATTTTTTTTTGCCATTAAAATGTGCAAAGCGTGCACTTTGTTGTAGAGTTTATTTGACAACATCCCACTGGCGATAAATTGTTCCGATTTACGAGTTCACATTTAGTCAGTTCACATGTTAATATTTGCAAAGTATGTATTCAAAAAATATGAGTGGGAATGCAGGGCCAGGAAACAGAGGGCCTCTGCCTGTATTTACTATATAGTATAGTTTATGGGTTTGACTCATTTTTGACTATTTTCTTTATCAAAACACGAGTCAGATGGAGATTCTGTTCCTGCAAAGTCAATCCTACAAAACCCAAATGGATTAGACCTGAACTATTTAATTCACTGTAGTCGTATGACTGAATTTATAAAGTCTTGCTACTGACATCAGGCTTCAGAAAGCCCTAATGTACAATTGTATTGTAAGTCTATTCAGTTTGTGATTATGATGTCCTTTTTAGTGTGTGCCCCTCTTCAGATTTCCTTAAATGGCAGTTTTACTTGACTGCCACAGACACAGAACTCTGTATTAAATGATTATCCAGTATTACATGTGAACAATACAGTTAAGCAACGTATGCTGTATGTCGCAACCAACGTAAAAAATAAAGTTGAAAAAGAAAACCATGCCTTAGGCAATAGCCAGGTTTTGCAGCAATAAGACTTTGACATGTAGGTAATGGCAGTGGTCCTGTGATGCATTTTAAACGTCCTGGCCTCTAGAAAGGGGTCTGGTTCATATTAAAATTACCTATTGAGCCTCTGCTCTATTACCACTAATATTTTCTTTTCTATTCTCACCTATTCTTGCCTGTCTGCCAAACATTTGTGGATTCCATGGTGATGAAGCAATTGATTGATTGATTTGCCAGTTTAATTGAACCATGTGACGCTGCAGAATCTAGCTTTATAATAATAAGTCCATTTATGGAGATGTTCTTTGTGGAAGAACTAGATTAATATGGGGGCCCAAAAGTGACATGGGAAATAAATAAAAAAATATACCTGGCTAATTAATAAAATTAAATTTAGCCAAATAAGAATAAGTACATTTCCACTTTCATTGATTTTCACAATCATTTATGTATGCATTTTATCCAACGTGTATTTATTTCCTTAAATTTTACTATGGAGAATTTTTAACACTGAACCTAAACTGCTTTAAACATACATAAGGCTCAGTGTTTTTGATACAGGGATTTATTTATCATGTCATAAAAGCAGCATTACTAAATGAGTGTACTTACGTCATATGTATGTTATTACACATTCAGGTAAAAGATGTTTATGTACATAATCAGATATGTTGTTAAAGGTTCCACGAAAAGCACCCTTTCAGCCATTAAACTTGGGCCCTGGAGTCCTAAAAAGAGTTCTGTGATGTGATTTGGTTAAAAATGGACAAGGATCATTCCCCACAGGCCACATCCCTCCCTGTCTCTAGCATAGGATCCAGATATGAGCGGTTCTGGAGCGTGTTGCTTTCCTTTCTTACATGTCGATAGTAACCATGCCCCCGTCTGCTAAAGGGGTGTTCCACCTACACGCTACCACAGTATCAACAGTGTTTGTTGACATTTATATGGGTACGTAGGCTAAAGTGATGGGGACAAGCTGGCAACTGTGAGCAAAATACAACAACAACTAGTGAGTGTGCAATGTTATTTGGTTAGCAGCATCAGTTACGCATCAATAATCAAGACAACTATGAAATTAACAAAAAAAAAAAAAAAACAGTGGCCTAACGAGACACACACTGACATACGTAAAGTTAAGGTTAGATGCCAAACTGAAGAGCAAAAAGCCACCGCACTCATAGACGTCGCCATCTTCAATTTATTAACCCTCAATAGAAGCGTAATATCAAACCACCACCACCAAATCACCCTCTGGATGCCAGTGTGATACAGTGATAAAATAATAATAGTTGAGTTGAGAATAGTATGAGTTCACAAGTTTGTAAGCTCAATGGGACAAGCATCAGACTGGGATGCAGAAGGCGGCAGGATGGAACCCCAGCCCATCCCCCATACCAGGTGTGTCCTTGAGCAAGACACTTAGCGCTAGCTCCCCGGGCGCCGCCTGTGGCTGCCCACTGCTCCCCCCAAGGGGGGATGGGTTAAATGCAGAAGTCAAATTTCATTATAACATGTAAATGTAATCAATGACAATAAAGCTGATTATCATCATTATCATATTTTACACAACTATAATATCGTAACAGGTCTTGGTCTTCAAGCGTGGGTGGGGACACAATGGCACTAATTAACTTAACATTATTCCTTGTTTTTCATACAAAGTGTAACTTTTCATAATCAATCCTAAAAAATAATAAGCATAATCATACTATTGAAATTCTAAAATACAGCTCTCTGTCATCATGCAGTTAGTAAACATAAACTTACTTAGTCGCAATCTTTTATACCAAATTGCTCATGTTTCTTTCCTCCAGTAACTTTAGCCGTCGTGCTAGTGCTGCATGAGAGTACGCCACTGGGTTATGAAGCTATCTCTGGCTAGCAAGTAAGATACCCTTGTAGAAGGCTGACAATATTTATTTTATTGTAGGGAAAACAGACCTGTTTTTTTGTACTTTATTTATTCAGGGATAATTTGCTTTTTCAAGAACATCCAGTTCCTGAAAAAAAAAGCATGGTTACAATCTAGATTTATTAGATCTGGGATTGGATCTGCAACTTTCCTACCTATTTCCTACCTAAACGCCACCACTGCTTACCACTGTCTGGGCTTTATTTACTTTCAGGAGAATTATGAAAAGTTCAGTACTTTCCTACTGCAACATACAGAGCACAAGTTATTAAAGGTGTCATAAATGATACAGTTACAATTTACAGGTGACCATTTACAACAAAGGAGCTACATCTTCACTTCTTATTAATGTGCAGTTTTTGTGAACAGTTATACAAGTGGCATCTCCTACGAAGAACTAAGTGAAACTGACTTTTACCAGCTATTAGCGCATTGAATTTATCTAACATTAGCTCTTATCTATTTTTGGTTTCGGAAACCTAAAAAAACACCACCTATTAAATTGCTTAAATGCTGAGTATCGCTGTTATTATAGCTCCATATGCTCCCTCTCAACATATGAGGAAATGTAAAGCTTGACAGGCTTAGTTACTGTATGTTTGCCAAACTACGATTGGACAGTTGGAGCGGTTTAGCAAACGGTCAATAGGTCAAAATAGGTATATTAATACTCAGTGCTATATATAACGTGTATAATTCTCAATGCTGTCTCTTCAAACATAGATTTCTAGATTCATCGCTCCTCATCCATTTTTCTGATCTCTTGCGAAATAGTTCCTGTTTAAGTTTTCATATGAAGTATGCAGGCGGTCGACCGTTAAGGTTTCCGGTCTTCAAAAATACATTGCCCCTGGCTATGGGTGACCTTGCGTGCTGGTACCTAAGCCTGTGTGTGAGTACATACAGTACTGTATACAAGTAAGCGTGTGTGTGTGTGTGTGTACAGTACACGTTCTTTGTTCTCAGAAAGCTGTGTCCCAAGAGCTACTTACTGTAATACCCTATCATACTCATCCTGTCATCAGTCTCTTTACCTAACATAGACGAGACATATCTCTGTCTCACACACACACACACACACACACACACACACACACACACACACACATTAATACACACTCCATCTGGAAAGGATATTGGTAGAGTGTTGTCTTGTGATTGAATCAGAATTGTGTGTGTGTGTGTGTGTGTGTGTGTGTGTGTGTGTCTGTTAGGGAGCAGGAAGAGGTTAAAATGGCTGTAACATTTGGGGAAGGCAGGAACCATGTTGGCTCTGATCCCACCCCTTTTCTCAGCTCTGACCTCACTCTGAAACTTGTTCCTCCACACACAGACACTTGCTCAGTCACATGCTTACACACACACACTTGATGCACTGACGCACACATTCTGTTGCTCACACACACACACACACACACACACACACACACACACACACACTCCTCATACAGATCTGTGCACATTCTGTGGGGCGCTCGGACAGGGCTACTGTGACAGGCTGGAGCAGGAGAGTTTGCTCAGGGAAAGGAAAGATCTCTGTTTTTTATGTGATTTAAGGTGTAGTGGCCAGAGGGGAGAAGCAAAGAGAGGGAGCAGACAGATGGAAAGGGAGAAGGGAAAGCGGGCAACAGTGTTGCGCCACATTTAGAGCCAGATAAGACAAGATATACAAGATGGACCGATTAATGGAGCTCTGCTGAGAGTGATGAAAAGCTTTTTCTACAGCCTGCAAGGCAGAAAGACAGACAGCAGGGAGTGCACAGCTCTCACAAGAGGAATTCAGCTTCTCAGGAAGGATTACACTCCAAATTTATACCTATAACCTAAGAGAAAGCTAATTTTAAAGAAGCATGTATTATATTGCTCTGACCATCCTGGTTCTGCACACTGGTCCTAAAGCTGGAGCCCACTCCTGCAAGAGGTAATGAGAACTCCTGGGAAGCCGTGGAAAACCGGACAGCCCGACAGAGCGAGACAGACAAGGAAGCGGGCTGGGTTTTACAGGGATGAGAGCAGCCACAAGCTGAGGAGAACCAAGAGAGGGAGAGCAGTGGAGCAACTGAGAAGAGGAGGGTGAGGACGAGTTAAAGAGAGTAGACTGAAGAAAGATGAGTGTGCCGACGAACTGTGGGTTCTGGTACTCCGTGGAGCGGAGTATCACTGTGCGGAGTGGGAACATATGGGGATCACCGTGCGCTGTCAACAGGCCTATTGACATCATAGAGAAACGCAGGCGGTAATTAAGAGCCATCTCATTCACACACATTCAGCCCTTTTGTCTTTCTCTCCTTTCCTTTCACACACAAATGTGGCACTTTCTGCTGATCATACAATGCAGTACATGAAGTGAGAAGCATGGTTTTGGTTCTCCTTATTCTTAGTTTTTAGTCATTTTGACTTCAGGTACCAGAAAAAAATTTCTGATGATGTGATTTATCTCACACCATCACTGACAATTTGAAGCTGGAAAATTGAGATCAAGTACATGCTACACTACAGGACTTGTTGTATTGTGAATGGTCTTTTTTTAGCCTGTGAGCAGCTTTTATGTTTGTGATCGAATGTCTTTGTGGACTTTATACAGTATCAGCTGCAGTATTTACAAAAACATTCTTTTGCCCTTATCAGTTGTTTTTGTTCCATATCTGCATTTCCCAACATATTTCTTTTTATCATATTTCCTCTTGATCACTGGTGTAGTTTCCTCTTTTGTTAGACTAGGCACTGTTCCAAGGAGTAATTTGTTTGTAAGACAAAAGACACCAAATGTCTGTTCATTTGAAGAAATTAAATAAGTACTGTAGCTCAGTCAAGATGTTTAAATGAGTTGTACAATGGGGTGTACAGAAGTTAGTGATTTTAAAAATGTGTGCAAGAAAAATAAACTTCTTTAATGGCAGGAAAGTTTAGCCAACATAGATTAATGTTACTAACTTAAAAAAAAACTGTTGAGCAAGCACTTGTTATCTTGTGGATAAATTCAGTTAATAGTGAATTTAGAAATCCATATTCAGAGGTGGATTTCATATGGTGGTTTAATTAACATATTTGTTTTTGGTGCGGCTGTAACCACCGGCGTAACCAGCAATTTTAGGATGTTTCCCGTTCACTTTGCAGTCAGTCAGGACATGTGGGACGGCCACAATCATGCACACACAAGACAAATAAATCATATGTAAATGTGCATTGTACACACGTCATCAACACATGTGAAATCCGGTTTGTTCACTGCTTATACAAAGTCTGGCTCTCATTAAAGTATATCTGTAGCTTTAAGGCTACTGTATGTTCTACGTTTTGTAACTTCACACATGCAGTATGCCTCAGTGCTAGCTGGGAGGCAGTGAAGGAGGACTCAAAGACATAGTCGTGTTGACATTATGGTTTGTTTCTTTTAACCAGGATCCGTGTTTGTCTGACGTAATGCAGAACATTTGTGATTATGGGGGATTTTAAAATTAGTTGTTTTGCTTTGTCTTTATTTCCTCATTCCAAGAAATGACAATCATGAAATGATGACTTTCGGTTTTAAATGACCAAAAGACTCTTTTATAGCCAAAACTTGAGGTGCAAGTATGAAAATGTCACTACGACTACTTTTCACATTACTGTGTAGATTACTTCCACCTGTGGGTCTAAAAGTCAGTCCAGAAATTCTCCACTTACTTGACGGCAGTTTTGTAGAGATGATCAGTTAATGTGACCAAGAAGGGAAATCACAGACCAACAGTGGGGGAGCTTTGTTTGGGTTGAGGTGTTGATCTTTCTGGGTTCACAAGGGATGAAAGTGCAAACTATGTTGGAGCCAGAGTCTCCACCACCATTTTATTTTCTGGAGGAACAGCGACACAGATTCCAGGGGGAGCAGATTGTCTTCCTTGCCAGTGTCCATTTTAGGAATCTATTAATATCACATTCAACAAGAAGACACTTACAAAGTAGATGTATTTAAGTGCATACAAACATCAGACAGTAGTGAGACAGTAAATGATTGATGGTGTGTAAATTGTAAATCTTTTGGCTTCGGAAGTGTAACAGCTTCCTTTGTCCACCTGCTCTTTACTTTTTCTGGTTTCTTTCCTTCTTTCCTTCTCGTCCCATGCAGGCATCCACTTATCACCATAAAGTAGAATACGGTGCTGTTAATGAAGTAAAACCCAGAGATTATGTAGCCACTCAGACATGTCTGACAGAACGTCTTTCGTATATATAAACTATTTTCATGCCTGAGTGCATTCTCATGTAGGCATGAGAAAAGCTGAGTAGATGAACCTGCAGGGGAAGGAAGGATGTAAATCTGCAGGCTTTGACATCAGACACCAAACTCAGAGCATCTTGCGTGTCTTCAGAGCGTGATTTAAAGCCAAATTATCTCAGTAACAGCAGAGGACAACAGTCAGATAACAGTAACCCTTTCTCCTCAGATTTATGTGAAGCGAGGGTATGCATGTTTTTACGTGTCTGTGATTGCAACATGTACCATACAGATTGTAGTGTTGAATACATCTGCTCTTGATGCATAACATACTACTACTCACTGCAGTTTATTTTGCCCAGTGGCAGTTATTGGTTTCTCCTTTCAGCTTTCACCTATAAAGGTAACATCTGCCTTTTCTAAAAGGCAGATTTGATTTAAATTTTATTGCGCCTGAAATTGACTTTAGGCCATGAAAGCAGTCTGTAAGGCTGATTTAATGTAACTTTATTTTCCAGCTCAGAACAACATGATGGGACTTGTTTTATACTAGCAGCTAGCAACTACCCGCTTTGGTTGAGACTGAAATATCTCAAAAACACTTGGATGGATTGCCATGAATTTTGTACCAACATTAATTGAAAGGATGAATCTTTATGGTGTTGGTGATACTCTGATGTTTACATTTGTTAGTTTTTAGTGAAATGTCTCAACAGCTATTGAATAGATTGTGACAGCATTTCGTATTAACTTTAATGATTCTCTTACTCTTCATGTGATCAGGCTCAATTTTAATTCATAACCCAAAATGTATTAATTACAAAATGAACATTATTCTCAGCTGTACTGTGTTTGGGTCCCAAATCACCCTGTTGTTTGCTTTATTCTGCAGTTTACTCAGTATTAAGCAGAAAATGGAAATTTCAGACATTTACTAATGTAAAGCAGCAGTCATTTTTGATTCTTTACAATTCAGCGTATTAAAGTTGGAGGACTTGCTGACTCTGAATTTAGATGCTGAAGTAAAATGCCATATCATCATATCATAATATTTACACAATGATACCTATTACAGTATACATACAGTATGAGGGTGTGTGTGCGTATGGATTTTGTATTTTAATCTTGAGAACAAAAGTCTTAAAATTAGAGTTAATTGTTTCACAAAAGTTCACAAAAGCTGTACTGTGATGTCAGATCGAGAATTAAATGGTGGTTAGGTAGCTCTACTGTTACTTCTTTCCTCTGCTCTCCAACCATTTACAGCCTGCTGTGTGATTACAGGCTATTGATCTAATTTCTCTCAACACTGCCTGCAGAGAGCCATGTCTAAAATGTGGCAGTGACACAGAGCATCATGCAAGTTATGACAGCCAGGAGAGGGATGGAAAAATCCTAACGATTATTTCTAAATGTAAGACTGACACCGAATACAAGTATGAGCTTTGTTGGGTGTTTGGGAGTGACAGTGTGTGATTTATGCACAGAGTAATTTAATATGAATTAAGAGTCTTACAAAGACAACAGATTTGGCAGGTTAAATGTGAGTGAGGTAACTGGGGTTGAGCTGTAGAAGTGCAATTCTGAGAAACCCACTCCTCTCATCTGTCAGCTCAACCAGGGAGGACAAAGGGGAGAAAGAGAAATCCTCATCTGCCCAATTTATCAAAATCTACAAGTGTTGGATACACTCAGATTTTTTGGATGCCAAATCCTGTCAGAACATTTTTCTTCTTCCTACAGATGTATTTTTGTACATAGAGAAGAGAAAGATATTCACCCCTTGCACTAGAGGTCATCTAGTATTTAAATTTGCCAGGTCAATATGACTATGATAAATTAATTCAAACTTTCAGTCACTGTGCATGAATCTGCTCATTTGTAGAAATAATTAGGTTATCCTGTGCCCTTTAAGGAGAATAACTGACTGGCCCTGGCAAAGGAGAGGAAGCATCGCAGCCAGAAACCATTTTGTCATAATAAATGTGTCTGAAAGTGTTTCCAAGGCATTTCTTTAAATCCACAGTGCCTTCTAATGGTGGTCTGGCCCACAGGGAGCGACGTAGAGCTTCATTTATCTACTTCACAGACAGGTTCACTGGTGTTGGGTTGCAGGCCTCACACACACACACAGAGACACACACACACATACTGTACTGTGGGATGTGAACAGAGACACAGTCAAACATTTTTGGTCGTTTGTAACGTTCGCTCACTCAGACTTACAAGTCGTGGCTGAGTTAAGTGAGGTGTTACGGACTGAGTGCTTTCCTAAAAACCCAGACAACTTCGTTGTGCAGCGACAAGCTGTCCACACATGACAATGCAGGAATAATTTTTCACACAATTGCTATATGTGCTGTATGTATTTGTGTGTCCGTATGTGCTATGCAAAGGTATTGTGTCTTTTTTTGGGCTGTGCGTGCACTCCACTTTCTTAAACATTCATTAAGGAAACCCACACATGATTCAAATCAGTTTGTCATGTTTTTGGATAGACATTTTAAGTTTTAAAACATTTTTTTCATAACGTCCTTATGAAGGCCATTTTAAGGTAAATTCATTTTTAATAACCTGAGTCTTATTCTAATTCCTAGTTTTGACTAGTATACCTATAGATTTGAATGTAATTGTACAAAACATTTCTGCTGTATAGAAGAATATTTCTCAAAACCACAACCAAGTCATACATTAAAATAAGTAAAATTAGGTATTAGGTTGTTACTAACTAATGTTGGATAAACATAATGAGTTTATTTCTGCTTGTGATTTCTGTTGGTTTAAATTATCTTATTATCTAAGGAATATATTAATATTGTCTGAATTGAAACTGTAATAAGTTCATTTATGCTGTATTAGCAGCTTGTTAGGGTTCAGCACATTTAATTAAAATAATCATTGCAAATGTTTCTCTGTGGTTTTATCACACTTCAGGAACCTTTAACATTAATACATCATGCTGATCATGTTACAATACTTTTATGGACCTGGTTCTGAACTTTTCTCAACCTTTTCTCTCACAAATTCTTTTCCTCTCACTTCACTGTTGATTTTTCTTTTTTTTTGCCGCGCTATATGATCCTGAAGGATAACATAGACTGAAGTCCTTGGTGTGTGTTTTTGTGTGAGTGTGCGTGTATAGGAAGATGAGGGCTCTCCTGTGACCCACTGTTAGTCTCACTCAGGTTCATCAACATGATCACTGTCTGTGTTTCTGACCTCACACTGGTGTCCTGTGCACCACGTCATTTTTACCACTACTGTATATTGTCCTATTGTCCAAATTTGCATTCACACATATTGTATTTACTGTACAATATGTGATGCACTGTTTGATTCAGGCTAAACAATGGACTACACAATGTACAATATGTAGGATGTCCTTGGCATATTGTTCACACATTATCCTGTAGTTCGTCTTCCTGCCAGTGAGGTTGATTTTTAAAGTTCACTAAAGGAGAGAGGACAAGCAGTATTTGAACCTAAGGAATGCTTTTACTATGGATCGTCTATCCAAGACTACTTTTACAGAACACAACAGAAAGAAAAAGCAACTATATGAATATATGAATTGTTGGGATTTTTGCAGCAGATAAGGTCTCATGCAACTTCAAAGCAAACTGTAGATTGGATGGACAAATCAGTCTTCTCTTGCTGTCCAGCATCTGGAAATCCACATCAGACCTAAAACTGATTTGACCATCTGTCTGATCATCATACTGGATCTCCCTATTTTTGTATCAATCAGTTGATGATTGACAGAGAGCCTGTACTCAGCAGCTTCACACTGGAAAGTATATCAGAGGTCAGCGCCCACCGGTGCAGGCGTCACAATGGCTTTGTGTTGTTTTCCAAAGGAAAGATCTGAGGAAGAGGGCTGAGCTCTGAGATGCTGATTACAGTCGTCAGAGAGGGGGAACAATAAGACACTGAGAATACAGTTCACATATAAGACTAATTACAAGCATTTAGAGAACAAACACCTCTACATTCACTAGTTTACACTAGTGTTTATTTTCACTGTCGGTTTTTTGCTTTTAGCTGCAAAAGAGTGTGTGATGATAACATGATGGTGAAATACAGTATGACGCTGGCTACACACACACAAACATTCTCTATGGAGAGAACATCCATTCATGTAATGCAATCCTTAACCATCACAATCAACCATTACCTTAACTTGGATCTAAACGTAATTCTGAACTTATCTTTACAATCAGACAGCCCTTTGAAGTGTTCACAATAGTGTTGTAATATAAATTTGTCCACGCAATAGACACATATGTACACACACACAAAACAAAGACACATGCTTGTTAAATTTACAGACCAGCTGCTGGTTTTTAAACAATTTAGTTGTTTGTGTGTGTCACTGTGAAAAACAAATACAGCCTGATATCAAGTAACAAAAAAATATGTAATTACATATTCAATTTTATTTACTCAAAGAATAATAAAAAAAACATCACTCATTCAATGTTTCCATGGAAATATCCAACTTTTACTCCTTCAAGGAAACCATAAGTCTCCCTCTTCCTAAGCCAAACACTTCCTGTCTGCAAACAAGTAGACAACAGAAGAAACAATTTCTTTTATAAAAAGGTCAGTGAAGTGATTCTGTGTTCGTGCCTTTCTATTGTGTCGGCTACATTGACTCACATTCTTTTAAGACCGTTTTGATTGCCTGATTCTGAACAATGGACATTTATATTAAGTTGAATAATTTCTATACTCAGCTGTTATTTGAACATAATGGGATTTGACAAAAGTGTCAGTATCACTGAAGTACTTTCTAAAATAATATCAGCTAAAATCTATATTCAGTCTTTAAACAGCTTGGAAATTTGGTCTGCAACATATATAAAGTGTGTTGACATATCCCTCATATTTTTTAACAAGGGGGAACAGATCCAACCCAACAAAAGGTTGGGAGTCACATATAATGTTTCCTGTATGTTGCAAGGCAAAACAAGAATTGTACCCTTGAAGTCAGTTAAATTAAATTAATAATTCATATTTGAGAAAAGTTTTTTGAAAAGTCAGTTGAGTAGATCCGACTGATATGTCTGTGCAGCAAAAATGAAGGTGTAATCATCAGCTGGTTAGCTTATAGCACAAACACTGGACACAGGAAAACAGCCACACTGGGTTTGTGAAATGCTTGGATAGCTGAATATTCACTGCTCAAGGTCAGTGATTAAAACGTGGCTGTACTGATTTTCAACTGGCATCCTATGGTTCTAATTTGAGTAGTACATGTATATGACTAGTGTTAAACCTGTGACTTTCCTATAATAAAATGTCTCTGTGCCTCTAGCTGAAAAACACCTACAGATGATGTCAGAGTTTATGAGTTCAGATGACATAATCTGGAGGAGTTCTCACCAGATACCTACAGTGATATTTTAATATGGGGAAGGCAATGTTACGTTTAATGTCACTAGTGAAGTCATCCTTCAATTTAACTTGTCTAATGTACAAAAATGGACTAATTCTTGAATAGAATCAGTAACTTCCTGGTATCTCTGCTACTGGTGGTCAAAAAATAGCTGCCCATGTCAGATAATCTTCTGTAAAAACATTTAGCCAGTTTCTGTTTCTTTTGTTTTATATGTGTGAGGGGCCACAGCAAAAACAACCAGACAGCTTTTGTCTAGGGGAACACACTGGTAACTCTGTGGGACAATAATTCACACATACAAAATATCACTGTAAATTTGAAATTGCTCCACAGTTGCTTTTTAAGTGTATCCATTGTGGTTGCTGTTCAAACTTGGCTCACTTTGTTCTGTGGGTTGAGCTTCAGAATTCAGGGTGTGGACTCTCAGCCACTGGTGTGATCTTTGTGATCTCATTAAACCAGTCCTAATCCTTGTTTTGCTCTCTTTCATGTTGTCATGTGCAGATACAGAGTACAGCCTAAATCATAGTGCTTAAACACAGTGGCAACAAAAAAAAAAGTTGTGCTTTGCGCTTGTGCCGTCTTTGTTTCACATATGTAAGTTCTTGCAACTCATTATAGGAATTATTTTAAATGATTGTAGGCAATACAATACTCTGCAGTACTCACAAGCTGAATATAAAATGTGCTCTGCGTTCTTTTAAATGTCTCTTGAATAAATGGCAGAGCTGGTCCTGCAACTCGGCTCTGGTGTAACTAATTCAGCATCTGGCTGTGTCACGGCAAAGGCCTGGAAATGATAAATGCAGGTTCAGATGAACTGGTTTACAGGCCTATCTCCTCTCTTGCTCTCCCTCTTTCTTACTCTGCCCCATAGCTCCTGTATTTTAATGCACCCCAGATGGAATTGACGTTGCCCTGACAGGCGGTGACGCAGGCGAGGTGTTGAGTATCAGGGCCACTGACAGGTTGCCATCAATCACATTTCTTACCAACCAGCCACTTAACTAACAAACACCATAACACACCTCTCTCTTTACACATTTTTGTGTATAAGAGTTTGTGATGATGAGGAATGTTGGCAGTTTGGTCAGCACACTAGCAAAAGTAGTTGTGTCTGTTTACTGTATGTGTGTGTGCCTCTGTCAGAGTACAGTACATGTGACAGATTTGAATGAAGCCCAATACGTGAATGAAGAGGCCAAATTAGGATGGATTTATTCATATCCATTCACAGATAAATGATTTGTGTTTCAGCTCACTTGCCATATTACATATATTATTTTTCTTCATCTTCTCTGCTCTTAGCATCTTTTAATGTGTCTTACTTACCTGGCTTAGTGATAATTCACTATTATCATCCACTGACTGTATCTCAACATTTATATCATATCATGTTAGTATATTAACTGAATATCATTGGGCTGTGGTTTGATTGTTTTCCAATCATCCCCCTATTTGCCTTTTGGCAGAGTATAATCTGGCATTTATCAGTATTTTCTTACATTTTTAGATAAAACAATGAATTGATGAATGAAGAAAATTTTCTGCAGATTAACTCATGGAAAAATGCAGTGTTACCAAACATTAACATGATACTTGTACTGTAAAATAATATTGTACTGATATATTTTTATATTGCCTAATCCTGTTCAGTGACCTATGGCATATATGTACAGTATTTTATGAATATGTTTTTAATAATGCACACAATTGATCCTTTGTTTGGTCTATAAAATTGGGATAAAATGTAGATTAAAATGAGCATCAAGTTCAGGGTAAAAATTAAAATACGTGTTTTATTTAAACAGCAGCACTAACACATAAATACAAATAATATCTAAAAATATTTGTGTTATCTTGCATTTTTCAAGAAAAAAAATTACAAAGGACTTTCCACGAGTTAGGAAAATGAAAAACTGTGAAAGGACACAATCACCACTAAAAAAGCTGCAGAAAACAAAAAACATATTTACATATTAACATGCTGTTTGAGCTCTACAATGTATTTGCATTAGTACAATGTGATATCGAGCTGGTCCAGTTCTTGCAGTCTCATTAAAGCCCAGTAGAGGGAGTCTGTCCTCACAGTGATTCAGTTATTGAAACAATATCTACTCAGCCATCACTCACCAAAGTTGTTCTAGTAGATTATTAAACAACACCCTCCCTCTAAACATGATCATTATTATTTTTAAACCCAGTCTGTTCTTTTTATTTTTGTCACTTGTGGCTGACAAAGGGAGAGAGGGTGTTAGAGAAGCAGAGAAGAGGTGGGTGGGTGCGACTCGCCAGCATGTGAAAGACATATAGACAATGGGGTCATTTTGAACACTGACCATCCAAACAGCCATGGTGCTTCTGTGGGAGCTTCCTGTTCGGACAACATGCACGCTAAGCCTGAGCACTGACCTTTGACCTCTTAAAAACACAACATCCCCCTGCTGACATATTTAGGATGCTTAAAGAATATGCACAATGGAGGTTTTTTGGTTTCACACTATAGGACCGTGTTCATTCTGTCAACATTCAACATTCTGTCCCAGGGTTAATACCTGCTTGTGTGATTATAAGATATATAATATATATATTTAATACAAGTACAACAACAACTCAGATCGTGCACAGAAAATGTAATCAACACCTCTCTCACATAGTCTCACAAAAAAAATCTACAACTTCATTTTACATTTTAAATTATTACTATTATTATTATTATTATTTTAAATTATTAAAGTAAAGTAAAACACTTTACTGTTAATTTGGATACCCGTTTCTTGTTACCACGGCAACAGGTATTCCTTATGTTTATGCCACTATATTGAAGCCTCTGTTCTTAATTCATATACTGAAACAAGATTACTGTGATTTTAGGATTGGGAATCATGTGAGGTGTACATGTTGATGCAAAAATACATACATATTATTGTGGTAAAAGGTAAATCGTCCAGCATCATGAGGAAGTCAAGACTCTTCGTTCGCTCAGTTGCAATGAAATCAGCTGAGCGATAGAGAAATGAGGAGAAAACTGGAATGAAAATAACAGCAAGGGAAAGCATGGGCCATATTGTGATCTGTGATCTATTTTTATCACGGCATCAGCTTCAAATAGAAACTTCTCCATAAATATTCATGAATGGGGGGAAGAATCGGCTGCTCTGAGATGAAGACAGAGAAGAGAGGGGCGGGGGAAGACTCTGTCTTTTACCTGAAATCCTATTTTTAGCTGCGTCCCCGCCACTCTCTGTCTATTCCCCATGCATGGGGAAGCTAAATTTAGCTGCACAGAGACAGAATCGTGGTGCAGACACAAAAATAGAAACAAGTTTATGGCCAGAGCATGCAGAAACAACCAAGGGTGCATCATCACTAGGGAGGACAGAGTGAGATAGATGGTGAAAACAGAAAACATAACTGGATACACTACTGTGATAAACAGTAAAGGCATCATTTGCACATTTCAAATCTCCATTTTCAATCATAATTTATTAATTAGGCGATTAATCTAAACCTGACACACACACACACACACACACACACACTGTTGAAAATACATTTCTACATTTGCAGTCACACCCACTAAGGGTCTCAGAACAGGCTGTGCTCTCTTTCACTTTGAAATTGTATTTACTCTTTCTCTTTGCCCTATTTTACCTCAGTCTTTCTCCACTGTCACAGCACTGTCTCCCCTCCTTCCCTCCGACTCCTCTCCTTAGCTATGTATAGTGCAGTCAGTATATCTGAAGCTGTCACATGAATGGAGGCACTGGGGCTTCTGTTCGCCTGGTGTTACATAATAGCCAGTAACACACCAACGTCTTGTCCTCATGCAACATCCTAGGAGGGGAGGGTAGAAGGGTAGGGGATGGGGGATGCTGCGGGAGGGTGGTAGAGCAGTAGAGGAAGGAGTGGAAGGCTGTATGATTTCACTTTGCAGCCGCTGGTCCTACCAACCTGCCCAGTGCCTCATCTGCTGCTCCTTGTTGTTGTTTTGATCT
>JAUMHL010000010.1:7853091-7884374 GCA_032362345.1 Sandelia bainsii
TATGTAAAGTGCCTTGAGATGACCTTTGTTATGATTTGGCACTATACAAATAAAGATGAATTGAATTGAATTGAAAGGGGAATGAATGGGATGTTTGGATGTTGCACTTGGTGCAGATCTACTACTAAAGTACTGTAGAAAGGCACAGACTGTGTTTTCACTTCAGTTATATTGTAGTGTTAATGCAGTTAATGCTGCAGTTAATATGTTTGAGATGACTCGTGCGATCAACTGAAATATAATATAGTATATATTTGATGGATTGCCACAAAATTTTGAACATTTATGAACCCCAGAGGATAACTGCTTACATTGATCCTGCTGACCTGGCTAACCTCCCCATGCTGCCAAAAACTCATCATTTGGGGTTTTTAGTGAAATATCTGCTATAATTTAGATTTCCATGAAATTTGGCACAGGAGGACATGAGCATGGACATTTATATCTTCCTCAGCATGAATTATTAATCTATGATCTCTGCACTTCCCATAATTTCAGTTTGTTAGATACCTGCAAAACTGAAGTAATTCCCAACGTGCTAAACTAAGATAGTGAATACAGTAAACATGATGATCTACTATGCTTTGTGTTTCTGTCTATGATTTGTTTTGTCATTTGTCAATAATTTCATTGATTGTTAACAGTTTCAGTGGACACTGAGCTTCCAGCTAACTGTTTTACAGATGTCTGGGCTGAATTGCGGGTATCTTGTAATGTATAGAACTTACACAAAAGTCTATTTAGTGTTGTGTTAATCAATATTTAGACTGGAATAATGTTTTGCTAATGTGTTGTTTTATTTCCTTCGCTTATTGACCCACATCTCCAGCTAACATTCCTGCACCCATAATCTCATAACTCTGTTTTATGTTTGTCTTAGGTTTTAGCTATTTTAAATTTTTAATATCATTTTACCTCTTCTATTTATTTGAAAGAGATCAAGTATGTCTCTTAGCATTCACTCATCCAAAATCCTCCACGTTTTGCTAATGGTTGTTTTGCTAAAACGTGGATTTCTACTCTGGAGTTGCTCAGACTGTCTAGAAAAGGAGACATGTTGCCAAACGCAGATGCATGGAGCAGAAGTCTCTCTGGGTTCGCATGTCAAAAGAGAGGCTGTGGGAAAATAGAGATGTGGATCAAGGCAGGAAAATGCCCAGACTGTGAAGAAGGGTCTTGCTGTGCCTTTATTTGGTGTTTTTTCTCCATAGTCAGATCGTGTTTGATCAGGGGGAACCCCTCCTCACCTGAACACTGAGCTATTTTTAGATTCACACTCACATGACAGATTAGATTGACTCACACGTCAATACACCGATGCTAATTTTATACTCGCTGTTCTCTTACAATCCTTCACCTCACACACATGCATACCTCCCCAGCATGTTTTCTCACGCACTTATACCTCAACTGCTCACACGTCTTACCTTTATTGAAATGTACGTTATGAAGTGGTGTAACTGATATTCATGATTTAATAAAATGCTTCAGTGACACCTGTGTATCTCACAGGTTTTGTGAAAGGCTTTGTGGGTCAGTTTTCCTAAAGGTCAGTGCAGCTACAGCAGGAACACAGTTCACATGCAGCTGGCAGAATTAGAAGCCATTCATTGTTGTTGGAATCTAATTTTGTTGTGTTTTTTCTTATCACTCATTGTTAGTTAAATTTAAATTCAGTGCTCATTCAGTCTGTTTTGTGGGATACAGTATATCAGATCTGGTTTGATATGCATTCCCACATATTTCACACTGTCATATCCTAAATGTATCATTTTGAGGTCTTATTGTGGTCTTTATTGGTTTATAATGGTTGCCCTTCTTTCTAAATTACAGTTTCCTGTTCAAGAGATAAAAACAGCTCACTGTGTTACTGTGTTTTGATGAAAACCTGGTATATTTTTAGATGTGGAGTATTGTATTTTATATTCCTTCTCCCTTTCAGTCTTACTGGTTTCTTTCTTCTACTCTCTTCAGTCTACCTTTTAAAAGAGAGTTCACAGTTTCATTAACAAATGAAGTGTGCAGTATACAGATCAGCCCTCATTGATCTGTTTATTAGTCTCAAATTCATACTGCTAATAGCTATAGCTAATTTGCTCAGGGGAAAGCCACAGTAGCAGCTCAGATTGCATTGATCAGTTATTCAGTGCTTTTCTAATAACACTGTTTTTCAGGCGTTCTTGTGATACATCTAGAAAATTTTCAAATAGGACATCATGCTTCCTGTTGTATGCCTGAGCACACATTCTGCAGGAAATGTGTTCAAGGTAGCCATAGACTGTCTTTAATGCTCATATTTTTATAGGAAAATAAAAATTACATTAATGATTTAACCAGGGTGAATGGGTGGATACATCTTTCATTGCTTTGCATCCTGTGGCATAAATATAGCTTGTTTTTTTAATCATTTGTATTTTTCTTTATAAAATTTGTCATTTAATCTCAATACATTTTTTCTCTCTTTCTTCATAGTTTTGATGTGGAGAATGGATTGTCAGTGGGCCGCAGCCCTCTGGACTCCCAGGCCAGTCCTGGTTCTGGTCTGGTATTACAGGCAAACTTTCCTCACAGCCAGAGGCGGGAATCTTTCCTCTACCGCTCAGACTCTGACTTTGACCTTTCACCCAAAGGTCCTTCCAGAAACTCCTCCACTGCCAGTGACCTGTAAGTACCACTGCTCCTCAATAGTCTCTGCTGCACTTGTGCTTTAAGTCATATACATGTTTGTTGTCTGTTTAATGCCAAAGAAAGACTCTTAATGATTTTCTCCACTTGTCTTTCTTGTGTTTGGACGTGTCCATTTGGTAGGATTCATAAGATGCAATGGTTTAATGGTCGGCTCCCTTACATGCTGCCGCAAAGAGCAAACAGCATCAGTCTCTTTGCGAAGTGATATTGAATTCCTAGAAAGACCTCTGAAGCCAGAAGGTCCTAAATATTAAGTTTATTTTTTATGTTTTGTGCTTTTCTGCACATTTCCCTATATTTGACAATAGGTCTGATAAGTGTCTACTTTGAGCTTTTTTTTTTTTTGCATTTGTCTTCCTGGTTTAAAAGCAGCTGTGTGTTGCGTGCATCTGTACTATTCACAGCCTGGAAAAGAACAACAATACTCCAACCAACTGTTATTCCATCACAAAATACTTTGCAAGTTCAATCTGTTTCACTCAAGGCGTGGGCTACTTTTTTGCCTGTTGTTTCATTTTTTTCACTGTATGTGTTTCAAATATGCCCAAAGCCTGAACACCATTAAGTTTGTGAAGTAAGCAGTGACAGGTCTCCTCATCGACTCTTGCCTTCTGTTTTTGAAGGGAAGAAAGCTTGAAGCACTGGGAGGTCAACTGGTTGTCATCTCGGTGAGGAGAACATGATAAAACGAAAATAAGATGAAACACTTCCCCTGTCACCTTGAAGGCCTCTCCTGCATTCCCTCTAGATGGTTTCATGGCCTTTTCCCACCTCCCTCCTGACAAACATGACTAAATGTCAAACACCTCACCCATGGCTCCTGTTAAACCCCACTCAAACACCCAGTCCTATTTTGTTTGTTTTTGCATGTAACACTTAATCAGAACCATATATATAATGACACACTCTGTGGTTTAATTTACTTGTATTTACCATTTTTATACTTATATCACCTACCACCCCAGTCCATTTCCGCACCAACCTTGTTGTAATGCATGACTTTTTAACTTTTTTTTACATAGCTACATTTTTACAGAATGATAAAGAAGGAAGTGATGAATGACAATATCTGACAAGTAAATATGTAATCTACTAAGGCCCTCTAGCTGCCTGGTTGCAAAGAAAACCTAACTTTTATAAGCCACAAGTGATACCTCAGATTCAGATGCAGGTTTAATTCTATTACATACACAAAAGGTTATTTAGCTATTTTATTTTTAGGTTTAGGAGCTTATAAGTCCTATGGTCATTGTTTTATATCTTTGTTTCATGCTTTTTTTTCCTTCTGTGTATTCTATTCTGTATTGCAGACATACAGAAGACATGATTGTCACACCATTTGCACAGGTGAGTCCACTGAAACCTTTGCATCCAGCCTCTGGCAATTTGTTCTTTTTGCAACTTTGCCAGATAGTCGAATAAAAAAAAGTCATGTTTACTTGTTAGACAGTAGGTCTTTAAAAAACATTAATAAACTCCAGATGGTACGAGACTGGGCTTTAGTGCTTAACTGGAACAGTCCCTTAGCATTATGCTGGGCCCTGCAACAGGATCAGGCATCCTGCTGGCGCTGCCTGGCTCTTGCGTGGGATATGCGTCACTCTTGTGCTCATTTTACCCAGAGAAAGAAGTGGTGAATCCAATACCGCTGGATCATGCTGTTTAAATTTGCATGCCGGCTGATATGGCTTGCACATGGGCCAAGTCTGGAAACCGGATACTCTGCGGGCTTCCTCTGCATGCTGAGTCAGTGTTTGGATGCAGATGTAGTGATAAACGTGACATATAGGAGTGTCAGTGATGCCATCAAAGCATCATAAAGAGAGAGGGGAATGCCTCTGTGATGCTCTTCAGCTCCTAGCCACTAGATCTGCTTTCAAAGGCTTGTCAGCAATCCATATTAACAAGCACTTGATCTAGTTCAAGATAAATTAAGTGGAAACATGTACAAGTACATAAAGCTATGACTGAAGTGTCATTTATGATTTCATTAGAGCACAAATGTTATTTCCTTCACATTTGATGAACTTGTATATTCAGTCTCCTGTTTCTGTCTTACAGGTCCTTGCCAGCCTGAGAACAGTCCGAAGTAACTTTGCCGTCATAACTGGCCAGCAAGATCGCACAGCCAGCAAGTAGGCTTTCAGGAAATGTCCATGGCTGCTTGAAGAATCATCTAGTGATCACATTATCACACCTGACAAATATAATCATGTAGTTACAGTGTGCCTTTTACTTTCTGTCTCTGGATGTTTTCCTTCTACAGGACTCGGTCCTCAAGCAGCAACCCACCATCAATGTGCAAGACCAGCCTTGCAGGTTGGTGCTTATATTAAAATGGGCTGTTTGGACATTATCGTGATTAAATTTGTGAATTGTGAAATCAGGGCCAGTGGAAACACATCACAGTGATTAATTAGTAAATGAATTCAATTTACAAATACATAAAATCCAGTGACGGGGGAAAGCAAAAGTATAGATACCACAATGTTAGAATATGCCTTTACAGGAAAACATTGTTCTGCACAACACATGAGTAAATGTACATGTAGTAGTTACATTCCATCAATCAATCTATTTATTAGTATATATTTATATTTATATATTTATTCATGACAAGCTGTTCTCAAAGACAGTAGGTTTGCAGCCCACTTTGAGTCTCTGTATGAGATTAATACATCCCATAATGTCTTTGTGTTTATTGGTACAGAGGAGCCTCACCAGCAGCTGGCCATAGAGACACTAGATGAGCTGGACTGGTGTCTGGAACAACTAGAGACACTGAAAACTCGACACTCTGTCAGCGAGATGGCTTCAAACAAGGTCCTTTAACACAATACACAGCATTAACATTGTGCTCACTCTAATCTGTACTAATCTATACCCACCCACACCCCCTAAATTTCCAAATGAAAGTTATAAATGTTAATAAACGTCATACAGTTTTCATTAATAGTTATTTTTTGGCTCTGCACAGCAGTTTTCCACCCAAATTAGAATGGACTCCAAGTACAACACTATACCTGGGGATTGTGTGTGATGTACTGTAAGTGCAGTTAGTCTTCACTGATCCCTAAACAAATCTGAAAGCTCAATAACGCAGAGAATCCATGATGGAAATACGAAAAGAATCTCCCAGCCATTGATGGGCAAGGGAGTGGCTTGTTCCATGAGTGAGCGGGATGGTTTCATGCATGCAAATACAAACACAGACACACCCTTCCCCCCACTCATGTGCAGAAAAATGTGAATGAGATAGTGGGAGTTGAAGATGGAACGGCATCCTCCCATCCATCCTTTCTCGTCTCATCTGTTCCACCACCTCCTTTTCTTAGACTAGAGCTCAGTGTTCATGTGTTTCCATGATCAGACTGCCCACACAACATACACATCCTCTTCAAGCTAACACACATGCTTCTTCCAATCACATACATGTTGTTTGCTCATCTTGCCTCTTACATCACCTACTTGGATACATACACCATTACAAACTTCACATGCTCACGTGGCAGAAGCTGGAGTTTGGTGGGAGGTAAACCTCCCACCAAACAAGGCGGGGGGGATTTCAGTCAGAGTGGGAAAAATGATCCACGCTGGCACTTGGGAACAAAGGCAGGCTCATGGGAGGCCAGAGCAAATACTGTTTAAGTGTAACTGACGGCCTCATTGAACGGTTTTGTTTAAAGTAGATCTTTAATGATGCCTTAAATTGTCACTGAGGAAGAACAAGACCTCTCTGGATCACTGAAACATTTATTTTTGAATGAGAAAACATTCATTACACCCCATGTTTTTCACAAGCTGTTAACAGACACCACCACTTTGGTTGTCAAAATAGAAGCAAGTAAGCAAACTGTGACTTCCTGTTCCTTTCCTGAGACATTTTTCATCCTCTTAAAAAAACATGGTTAAACTGTAATTTAACTTGCTTTGTCACCAAAATGTTTTCATTCATTCAAAATCATTCAGTTTTTGCTTGATTTTACACAATAACATTTTGTTTTCATTATGCTCAGCCTGCTCTGAGCATTTTTTGCCATAATATTTTGTTATCTTTAGTTTACGATGACTTTCAGGATAATGGTCAATGTACCCACAACTATGTGGTACATGGTGTACTGTTTTTATTTTTGGCTACATGAATGAAATCCCCCCGTCCATTCAAAGCTTTTCCTTCATATCTTCTTCAAACTTGGTGCACATGGTGTGTCTCACTACCTCCATCCCCTGACACACTAAGCCCTGCCTACTCTGTACATCTGCCAGCCAATGAGGGCCCTCTGTCTCCCCCAGCCTCTGCTGCAGCAGATGCCTGATTGGATGCTATTCTTAGGTATTTTTGGAAGGAGGCGTGGATTAGAGTACCTCGTTCTCCCTGTGTTTACACACATACTAGTGCAAGCAGTAACTGAGTGAATGAGGCAGAGTCAAGGGCAGTGAGGAAGTGTGGCTCTCTGCCCTGCATCCTTGCATCCCACAGCATTCCCACAGCTATGCTTCCACTCTCTTGCTCTTCCGTAGACCTCGGAACAGTTTTTTTTTCATCTGTTCAGCTTCTACTGATCAAAGCTCTTACAACACTAACCAGTGGAGTGTTTGCTTGCAGTGGATTTTGCTCGGGCAAGCGGTCTCTGCTGTCTGTTTCTTTGTAAGGAGGCAGTGTCAGAGCATGACCAGAAAGCCTCTCACCGCTCTCACTCAGTTTTATTTTTGCTCCCATGCTTGAGTTTACGCTGAAATGCCAGAAGTGACTTATTTCATCTCTGTGTCGTGGATGTTCATTCAGGTAAGGAGAGTTGAGGGATGAACTTGGTGGGAGGGGATGACACTGCTTGAGACTCACATGTTGCTTGTTTTGTGAATGAGTGTAGCGGTGGTTGGGTTGTGATAGTGGATTTTCTCTGACACTTTAAACATCTTCTGTTTAGACTGTTTGACCATGCTATTTGTGATTAAAGTCAGCCATGCATATTTCCAATGTGTCCAATTGTTATCTTTACAATGTGTAAGGTGAAACACACACGTGCACTCCAGAGATTCAAGGTCTTGTTAAATTCAACATTCTGGGTAGATTACTCTGTGGACATGTTTCTATGACAAAACTAGTGGTTGTGTGTGTTTAAGTGAGCTTCTCAACAACAAAAGGCTGTAGTGATGGACTTTTAAATATTACAAGTGCATCAATAATTTCACACACAGCCACTGACAGCTTGGTGTGTGTAAGGCAGTGCTTCTGTATACACCTTACATGTCTTCATCTAGCACATACTGTATGAGGACACGAAACCATACATTAAAAAAATGGAAGTTTAAGGTGGAAGTTTAAGGTGTTCAACAAGTTAGAATTTCTTTCCTTTCCTCTGTTCTTCTGTTATAATTTTGTCAATATATAGAAAGAGATGTCGCCAATGGCCTTGTGCACAAATTGTGTTTGATCAAACTCACAGATGCTTGTGTATGTGTGTTTGTGTCCCCAGTTCAAGAGGATGCTGAATCGAGAGCTCACGCAGCTGTCAGAAACCAGCCGTTCAGGGAACCAGGTGTCTGAGTTCATCTCCAGCACCTTCCTGGGTAAAACCTTGTACAGTCTATACAGTATAGTGCAAAGTTGTACGTACAGTATTTGTAGAAAGTTTTTCTAATTTGACTCCTGAGAGACAGCGGTGTTAATATTTGTTTGTTTTGATCTGACAGAGAAGCAGCATGACATGGACATCATGTCTCCCCCCACCAAGGAGAAGGACAAGAAGAAGCGGCCCATGTCTCAGATCAGTGGTGTGAAGAAGGCCACCCACAGCCCCAGCCTTGCACCCTCCACCATCCCTCGATTCGGGGTCAACGCCAGCCAGGAAGGGCTCCTGGCCAAGGTATGAGGACAAGTTCAAGACTTAATTACCATTTCAGTGCAGCTGATTGTAAATGTTCTCCATTGTTCAGCATACACCATATATACTGTTGCTTAACAGGAATTAGAGGACATAAACCGATGGGGCATCGACATCTTTAAAATCTCTGAGTTTTCCGGGAATCGTCCACTGACAGTCACCATGTACACCATCTTCCAGGTAACACACAGTACTTTGTTCTTGTACTGCATAATCTCAAGGTAAATGAACAAGAGTGAAAAAAAAGACTTAATAAACAACTTTTAATAATGACTTTATTATACATCTTTATTTTGACTGTGTGTTGTGTTTCCTCTCTCATGTTAATGTAGGAACGTGACCTGCTGAAGTCCTTTAAGATTCCTACAGACACTTTCATTACCTTCATGATGACTTTGGAGGATCATTACCATGCTGATGTGGCTTACCACAACAACATTCATGCTGCAGACGTGGTCCAGTCCATACATGTGTTGCTGTCCACACCCGCCCTGGAGGTACACAGTCACTGTAATTCATCCAGGGGAAAGAGCAGAACCAAATGTTGTTATTATTAAAACAGTACAATAGTATCTGTACATGTCCTGTCATATTGAGCACCCACGCACACACTGACTCTCCCTACCTTCTTTGTGTGTGTTATCCAAGGCTGTTTTTACTGATCTGGAGATCCTTGCCGCTCTGTTTGCAAGTGCTATTCATGATGTGGATCACCCTGGGGTTTCTAATCAGTTTCTCATCAACACCAGTGAGTTTGTATCACTCTACACGGATTGTATGAACATATGTGGCCACTGGATGTCTTGAACAATGTGGATGGTAGAATTAGATTCAGTTTGGTATTGTGGTGGTTTATGTTGCTTTCTGTAAACTTTGTTTTGCCTTTTTGCCTTCAGACTCAGAGCTGGCTTTGATGTACAATGACTCGTCCGTGCTGGAGAATCACCACTTGGCTGTAGGCTTTAAGCTTCTGCAGGAAGACAACTGTGACATCTTTCAGAACCTCAGCAAAAAACAGAGACAGTCGCTACGCAAAATGGTCATTGACATGGTAAGGCAGCTTTGGTAGAACTCTTAAGATTGTAGACACAATTTATACCTCAGAATAAACCAATTTTGTTTTCTGCACTATTAATCTGCGAGTAATAAATTTCATTTGATTGTTGTTGTTGCAGGTGCTGGCTACAGATATGTCTAAACACATGAACCTATTAGCAGACCTGAAAACTATGGTTGAAACTAAGAAAGTCACCAGTCTAGGAGTATTGCTATTGGACAACTATTCAGATCGCATACAGGTGAGATCTATTTTGCAAAGAATGTATGAATAAAATAAGTAAATACATATCTTAATTTTATATTCACACACTGTTCATTTGTCATTGCAGGTTCTTCAGAATATGGTGCACTGTGCAGACTTAAGTAACCCCACCAAACCTCTTGAGTTGTACCGACAGTGGACAGACCGAATCATGGTGGAGTTTTTTACCCAGGGGGACAGGGAGAGAGACAGGGGCATGGAGATCAGCCCCATGTGTGACAAACACAATGCCTCCATAGAAAAGAACCAGGTGCAGTATAGAAGTTACATGATCAATGATCAAATTTTAAAATCTACTGTAAGTCATTATAAAGTGTATTTACAACAAGAAGGGGGCTTAAAGAAAAAGTGAAATTCATTTCTTCCCTCTCTCTTCCAGGTGGGTTTCATTGACTACATTGTCCATCCTCTGTGGGAGACGTGGGCCGATCTGGTCCATCCAGATGCTCAGGAGATCCTGGACACACTGGAGGATAACAGAGAGTGGTACCAGAGCATGATCCCCCATAGTCCCTCACCCAACCCCGAAGCCCATGAGGAGAGAGCCCTTGCAGGGGAAGCTTCAGTACATGGTGGAGGCAGTGGCTCCACTTCTACTGATAAGTTCCAGTTTGAGCTGACCTTGGAAGAGGAAGGAGAATCTGATACAGAGAGTCCACCTGAGGAAGAGGAGGGCTACGGTGGGAGTAGGGGATCTGAACTCTCCAGAACTGATTCTGGTGGATTTGATGCAGTGTCTTCTGCAACTCACCAGATCCCAAAACCGCTAACTACTGATTCAGGCAGGACATTTTCTTTAGACTCTGATAAAGATCTGACAGAAGACAGAGAAACAGACCAGGAAGGCATATGTGGGGTGCCGCACTTCAGACTTGGCACATAGCACCAGTCAAAAACTGTTTTTCTTTTCGCCTTTTTTGTTTATTTTTCTTGATGTTGGTGCCTCATCCTCTGTCACTCCCCTTCTCCCCCTCCAACCAAACAGCACCACCTCTGGTTTCCACGGACAGGGTGACAAACCTCAGTGGGGAGTGTGGTAGTGTGGTCTGCAGATTTACACAGCAGTCAGTTGCACTGGAGAGAGACAGACTGAGAGGACAGGAGTCTGACCAGCCCTTTGTGTTCTGTGTCTTTCAGTCAGACATACTATGGATAAAGTCTACAAAGACAATGAGAAGTAAAAAAAACTTCCCTTGTTACCAACCAACCCAAGGTCTGCTGCAACTAACGACACTAATGATGGTCTTCCTCTTTTGGAGTACTTGCGAAGAAAGTGTGGAAGTGATGGATGATCATGAAAACACAACAGTTTTGTAAGACATCTTGCCAAATCTGCAGTTTTACCTGACATTTTATTTATTGTTTGTTTGTCCTGTTGTGTTTTATTTAAGCCCATACACAGTGAATGAAGATACAGTCGTTAGCAGACTTTAAAGTGGCGTAAGCAAAGTAATGGCACAAAGGAGCTATGCATGATTTTATGCAGGAAATTTTAAATGTAGCAAACATTTGGAGTGACTTTATCATTATTATTTTACATGTAGCACTCCTTTCAGCTGTTGTTGTATGTAATTGTGTTCAGCAGGCAGTTATTTTGAAATAGGACTACGATTATAATGAATGGGCTCCCAGTGCATATTATTAAAATTTTTCAGTTTAAGGCTTACTCTTTCAATTTTTTTTATAATCCTAAATGATGATTTTGTCAGCAACAAAACTGAGCCAGGCACAGTGTAATATTGGCCAAGGCTGTGCACATGGTGCCTCCCAGTGTCAACAACTGGAACTGAATTTCTTGAACAGGAGGCAAATGATTTGCATGGTTTTGGCTTCTATGGAAAATTTATTCAAAACTTATTTGACTGTAGGACTACCCAAAATATCAGTTATGCTTCAGTTTTGTTGTTGATTATTTTTGTTTTGATTTTTTGCTCTTCTTTTATATTTGCCACCCATTTTATCAGTTTGCCTTCAAGTTTAGCACTTTACATTTTTGTTCATAGCTAGCCCTCATTGTGGTTTTCAAGGGCTTGAGCCAAAACATGAACACATTGAAGGCTGCTGATTAAGAAGCAGTTTGTCATTGACTGTGAGGGAACCAGCACAAACATCATGCAAATCCTAAATGTTACAGTACAGCTACAAATGTATTACTATCCTATCCATTTTCACTAATCTATGCATTGAAATCTGTTACTGTTACTACAGCATCAGTCAAACACAGCATCCTCCAACCAATGGTATTTTTGGTAGCATCCTCTTACATATATCCCTAGACTGATAGAAGAAGCATATGAGAAGAATATTAGCATCACTGTTATTAACACTGTAAAAAACCTAAAAGTTTATCAAGAGACTGTCCTGTACCAGAATTTTTTCTTTCTTTTTTTTCAATCTTTTTCCTCTCACTGATCAATATCTCGCTCTTCACAGGGACATAGTCAATGACAAAACAAGTGCCAAACCAGCATGACACAACCCGTACTGTAATTTCCATTTTGCCACTGGCTACTTTCCATCAGTGACTGATAAAGTTGGGTGATTGAAGCACCCTGTGTGCCAATCTGACCCTTATGTCTTTCTTCCTTTTTTTGTAACAGTAACTGAAACTGATATTGTCTTAAAACAGTGATGTTTTTTGTGTGTATGCATTCGCCTGAGGTTTTTTTTATGTATCTGAAAAAACCAAAGCACTTTGTATGGTACTTTTACAGTTCTGCACTTCCAGTACAGTTGAACATCTATAACGTGACTGTTTCGCTGTTTTTCTGTTGGCAAAGGGCCTGATGATTAAATTGAATTGCACGGGCTGGACCACCACAGCTCTTAAATGTTAGATGTTGGAGGGCTGAAATTGTTTTGTTGTTATTTTTATAACTGACTGTACAAAAAATGTGTTTCATTGAAATGCATGACATTGGCTGCAGGATTCAAAGAAGAGTACGTGTATTAGTACTATAGAGTACTTACAAAACATACTGTGGAGATACATTTATTTTATTACCATGAAACAGAGTAAATCATGTGTTAATGAGCTGAAAGTGTTTTTTGACGCCTTATTTTCGAACTTCGAACTTTTTTTCTGGTCATAGATGTGTTCACTGACATGCTGGAGTGAAACATGTGCAATCCTTTTTGTAGTCATAAACAGCAACAAACAGACCAACACTCAAGGATGCCTTTAACACTAAGGACTATTTAACAACAGCTTAACCAGCACAACATGCGAATATTCAGTCTGTCTCCCTGCATGGCACTATTTCTTTGATTTTGTATATTTTCCTCACAGTGTTTCATGTACAGTTTATTTATTATTTCCATATTATTTCTCAAAAATGTTGGAGCAGTAAACTTTTTTTAGTCTGAGGATAAGTACTTGTGTGTAGCTTGAAGATTTAGACAGATTACAACTATTACTCAACTTGTTTCCCTTCTCATTTCACTACTTTATGTCTTCAAAGAACATTATTCATAAGCAAAAATATTCACTTTCATGTTTTCGTGGTATGAAAATAGTTGAGTGACAGATATTCATCTGTGTTTTCTGAAGCATTTCTCCTTTCTTGTCTTCCTCTGTTTCTACTGATCTGGTCAGACCACATATTCATGAAGAATCCTACAATAAGTGTGCCGATCTGAGACTTCTTGGATTCATAGTGAAGATTTAGTAACATAGCCAGAGGTAATACCAGATCAGTATTTCTTTTCTTAGAGATTTTATAACTATGGGTCATAAATGGAGACTCTGCAGCTTTGACAATCCAAACTCTGCTGTTTAACAGTGGATGTGCCAGCCCTACAACTGTATGCCTTGCAAATAAAGAAAAACTCTTCACTCTTTCATGTCTTATTGTCTGATTTGTAAGTATAACAAAATAATAAACAAATAAAAAACATAAATTAGAATAATCCTGTGTTCCAAAAAAGCATATAGAGAAAATATCATTAATACAATACAAGAGAAAAAATAGAAAATTAGTTCTCCTTTGCTGGAGAGGCTTTGTTGCTCTGCTTTCTGCTTTAAAATACTCCAAATGATCACTACAAGTGATCTATGTTTTCTATTTGATTTTGTGGGATGTCTGTCTTGTTGAAAAAGTTCTCTTCTGCTGAGCTTTTTGACAGCAGCAAATCTTTCTGTCCTTTTCATTTAACATTTGGGTATACAAACCTGCATTCATAGTGTCATGTGAATGGCATCTCTCCCACAGTGTACACCTTTTCCACTTGTCCATAGCAGTTAACCTAATGCAGTGTCCTTCACACTATCTGATCAGTTACTGAAACACCAATTTCCATAGCAAATGCTTGTACCAGGTCAGAAGCACTGATCCATTTGTGAATTGTGCGTGGCCACTGATCCATCTATTATTTGTATGGCTCTTTCAGCACATTTTCAGCTGCCTGCTGACGCGCTTATACCCTCTCCCATATTTATTAAGTCTCACAATCTAATTTCTTCAGGAGCAAGCAGTTCTTCGCCATGCAGCTCCAAATCAAAAAGCTGTGGTGTGTATAGGAAGTCTTAATTGGAAATCACAGGTGTAGTCACTTTTGTAGAATTCTTAGGTTGAATTTAGAGGTAATACAATTATTGATATCTGAATGATTCAAAAGCTGTGTCATATTGCTCAGGCATACTCTGTTGTCACTGATTAAAATCCAAACATACATGACATCTAGTAAAAGTAACAAAATGTATGGTGAATATAAAGTAAAGATTGAGCACTGTTATCACACAGATTATTAATCACATAATAAGCAGATGTGTGGTGGTGGGTAATTTCAAACAGTGTTTGTGACAGAACTGTATTTTAGTTTCTGGTTTCAAAAAGTTTAGTCTAGTTTCTTTTTTTAGCTGAAGTTTGGACAAAAAATGTACTCAATGCAAAAGATTCTCTGTTGGTTTGTTAATTCACAGTGCATCTCACATACAAGACAGGGGAAGGAACTTTTACTTTATTTTAAACTTTTCTAAATATTGTCAAAAGAAAAATGTTTGAATGGAAAAATGTTAAAATTATTATTACAATCTAAGAGTAATGTTACTCCAAAAGGCAAGATCCCAAGTTTACTTCATAACCATCTTCAGGAGCGGTCATAGAATAAGAGCTAATAAATAAATAATAAAGTGTGCCAACAGGTACCTAAATTAGGGTCACAAGTCTAAACAGCTTATTAGATTAAACAACAAGACAAATTCACAGAGAATCCACACAACATTATCAAATTAACTTCAGTACAGGCTACCAAAACACTGTTCAAGGAAGGTTATTACACATTGATTGTTCATTCTTTTTATTGATTGTTTCATTTATGAACAATCAGTAAAAAGCCAAAGGCAACACAAGAATAAAAGATTATTTATTCTCACCAATAATCATGATTAAAAATCAGATCATTTCTAATATAATGAGTGGGGGCAGGGCGCTGTGAGACAGTGGCTTCTGATTGGTCAGTGTTCCTGCCAATCATCCTTACGCTCCGTGCGTACTCGCTGTCAATCAAGGAGCGCTCGAGCTACTGCAGGTGCAAAGCTGAGTACTGGGCTAGCCGCTGCTGCGAGCCGAGGAAAAACACATTTACGTGGTAAATCCTGTGCTTTTTTGTCATTGCGGACTGTGATAAGTTTAACAGTAGCAACAGACGACTTGTAGATAATTTGAGGTACGGGATTTAGTTTTAAAATGTTGCTGTATATAAGGAAGAGTAACCTTCATTTGACATAGCTGGGATGCTTAGCTAGCAGCTGCTGCTACCTTTAAATACTATTAATGGTACACCGTGTTAGCATTTAAAGTAGCAAATGCTAGCCTAATTGCATGCATTTTTAGGCAAAAATGTACTTTTATCTGTATTGATTCATTTATTGAATTATCGTTTGATTTTGATTTTGGGGAGTGGTACTGTATAACAGAACGCATCGTAATGCCTTTTCCGTTTTTTTTTCTCCAGCTAACATGAGCCAGCCTGTCCTGTCAGGCAGCTAGCTTTAAATTCACTACTATCGTAGGAAGCTAACAGTAGATAAGCTCCGCTGTGAATGGATGATGTGTGTTTAGGTCGTTTAAAATGGGAAAATTATTCAGAAACAGTCAGGGACCACTACAGGGGTTGACATTCTGTCTAACTTAATGTTTGTTGCTGAATCATATGGTCATTCATAATTGGCAAGCTAGCCACAGAGGTCCCCTGCCCTCCCTGTATGAGAAAGGATAGTCTGTTTAGCTGATGCTTAGCCTGCTAAGCCTAGGTACTTCCGTCCTGTTATCTTGGTGGGGCGGTGTTGAGCGCTCCTTGTCCCGACCAGGGTTATTGACATGAAATGGAAACACTCAGAGCTGTGAATTACTACTGGCTGGTTGTATTGACACAGCCTCTTGGCAAAACGGATGCAGCAGTTTGTGCCCTGTTAAAAGCAGGGAGCAGTGAGACTGTTGGGAACCATATGGAGAGTAACCAGACTTTTTATAGCTGAAAATATTTAACCCCTACTTCTATATATAAAGAGTGGTTGTGATTGGTATCTGTACCTTTCTTATTATTGCTTTGCCTCATATTGTGTTAAGAAGAAAACAAACCAACAAGTAATTCAATAATCACTCCAGTAAATGAAATAAATTTCCAACCTAATGAAAACTCTCTGGCCTTCTTGATATATTTTCCTCACATACACCATTTTAAACAAATTCATTCTAAGTGCAAAATCATCCTAACTACTAACGACCATAAGGAGTGTGTCAATCACAATTTGTATATGATGATATAGCTACATGAAAAAAGGGTACAAATACAATAACTGTGCAGTAAGTCCTGCTTTTTGTAATATATAATAAGTTTTTGCAGACATGTTCAGAGAGGTTTGGATTCAACCGTTTGTTTTTGTGACTGATGCTGTCGGGTTACACTGTAAGGTTATTTTTTTTATTTGTGCCATTCTCTTCTTTTATCAAGAATCGTCTTAACACTAACTGATAATTGTGTGATCTTTATCCCAGATGGCGTCTGCAAATGCCACATATGGACAGAAGGAGTCCACGGACCAGAACTTTGATTACATGTTCAAAGTCCTCATCATTGGTAACAGCAGTGTAGGAAAGACTTCCTTCCTTTTCCGCTATGCAGATGACTCATTCACACCAGCCTTTGTTAGCACAGTGGGCATCGACTTCAAGGTCAAGACCATCTACAGGAATGACAAGAGGATAAAACTGCAGATCTGGGTGAGGAAGTGGACACATACAGTACATTCTTACGGACTTGTTGAGGTTGTCGATTGTCTGCTGGTTCCCAGAGCAGGTTCAGATGTTTTGGAAGGTGATGAGAGACATGTGGAAAGAAATTTAGAGAAGACAGATGCTCTTCTATGGCTGATGCTTTACTCTGAACTTGAGCACACGTTAGGAATTAGAAATCAAAACTCTCCTTGCTAATTGTTTGTATTTATTGTGTGAGCGTACTGAATTCAGATGCAGTAATATTGGCTGTAACATTATTTTTACAAATAATGAATCCGTTCAATTTTTTGTTACATATTTGTATAGTTTTAAAATGTCTATTACAGTTTCCCAGTATCTGAGGCAATGTCTAAAACCCTAAGAGCTTGAGCAGTTTAACCATCTATTGAAATAGCTGTCTCTGCAATTAATAAACTAATAATTTCTGCTCTACAGTATTCATTTGAGAGTAATTGCATTAATGCCTGCGTATCATCTTTAATACGACTGCACATTTCTCATGTTTCTCCACCACTTAAGTGGAGTCTGTTGTCAACTATCTCTAATAATTATCAGCTGAACTGTTCTCTGCAGCTCCCAGGAGTACTGCAATTGCTGTGTAATGACAATACCCTTGAAGTGTACTTAACATGAACCATAAAGCCCGACTCTCTTGACACCAGAGTAATACCTAATCCTCATATCAGTGCTGAATATTAAACCTGCACGATCCTCCAGAGTCACAGCCATAAATTCTTTGCAGGTGTTGAGTGACAACTATCTGCACAAAAAGACATCTTTTTTTTTGTTCTAGAAGGACATGACAGTGGAGCCTTCTGTGCTTCTTGTTGTTGCATCCATGTCCTTGAGACAGCAGATCATGTTTTTGTATGTTTTCATGTGACTCTCAAACTCCTCGTGTTTTACAGAAATACTGTATATTCTCAAGAGGATCATTCACGTTAAGATAATGATATTCATGTGTACTTGGGTAGGACACTGCTGGCCAGGAGCGCTACAGGACGATCACAACCGCTTACTACAGGGGAGCCATGGGCTTCATCCTCATGTATGACATCACCAACGAGGAGTCCTTCAATGCTGTGCAAGACTGGTGAGGGACAACTGAGTATGCATGTCAGAGTGCACGAAGGTGCCATCTTAACAGCTCACAGTTATATTTATTACATATGATTTATACATTGTTATTACATTCAAAAACAGTTTCTGAGATGTATTTGTACTGTGTAATTCTTCAAATCCACAGTTCAGGCCAGACCATTTCTTTTGTGCTTTTAGATGCTACTGTGCCACCGTGTTACTGTGGACTCTGGGCATAGTGATACATTCACATTAATGTCATTACTGTGTTAAACCTGTCTGGTTGCTTCTGTTATGTTGCCTTGTTTTGAAGCTGTTACTTGAGCCTCCCCAATTTTCCACACCTCAGCACTATTAAAATGCTTCCATAACCAACAGGAATGATGGTTGTAAAAAAAAAAAAAGCTTTGTACAAAATACAGACGAACCCTGTGACTTAGTTCTGTTGGAGTGCTGTGCTTTCTAAAAGAAAAACTGTTCTAGCTTACAAATTAAATATGCTTTAGAAATTCCCTCAAGCTGTTGTAGCTGACCACTCTGTGCTAACAGGTCGACCCAGATCAAGACGTACTCGTGGGACAATGCTCAGGTCCTTTTGGTGGGGAACAAATGTGATATGGAGGATGAACGAGTGGTAGCTGCAGAGAGGGGCCGACAACTGTCAGAACAGCTGGGTAAGTCAGCTGGTCAATTAAACTGGAACAGGTTACCATGTCTGTCTAGGCAGTAGCTTGTTTTCTGCTCTTGCCTGCTCTTCCTTGTGGAACATGTAACATCAAAAACATATGGCCTGGGGACTGGTCTGACTGGTCAGACAGCCATGGTGTTTTATTAAATTTGACAGTAATTAGACTCCATTTGAAACCACCAGAGTTTTAAGTATGATCTGAAGAGATAGAATTAGATGTTTATCAGACTTAGAAATAGAAGTAATTTAGAATTACTTAAACACATCAGATGTGGATATATAATTGGTATAATGACTACAGTGTGAGCTGCCTGTCTGACTGTAGCCTTGACGTGTCCTGACATGATGAGATAAGTGGATTAACTGGATTAGCTTCACACTGGAACAACAAGTGTAACAAAGCCTGTGTCTGCGTCTATCACCCCTCCTGGCAGGTTTTGAGTACTTTGAAGCCAGCGCTAAAGACAACATTAACGTAAAGCAGACCTTCGAGCGGCTGGTGGACATCATCTGTGAGAGGATGGCAGACAGCCTGGACAACAATGAGCCGACTGTCACCGGAGCTAAACAGGGGCCACAGCTCAACGAGCAGCCTCAGAGGTCCCATCAGGATTGTGCTTGTTAAACACTACTCCACACACAGAACCATACACACGGTCCTAAAATCAATACACCTTTGAGTTTTTCTTTTTTTATTCAGTTGGTTTCTTGCTTTATTTTTCTTTCTCATCACCACATACACAAATAAATTACACAAACACTGCCATACATAGTCAGACAACCCTTGCTGCTTAGAGTCTCCACCCATCTCACTACGCCGTCCACATGAGGTGACTCTCCCCAAAGATTTGGTGATAGTGCTGCTTTAGTCAGAGGGGTGAAGAACATTCAAAAAAGGTGCAATACCAAGTTGTCTTTCTGTAACGCTTGCACAGGTATCATGTATACAAACACACTTTGTATCTTAACAGAATTATAAAAGTCAAGTCTGAGATGCCGTCATTCCTTATTGATGTGTGTGAAATTGGAGTTTAACTGTAAATTGCGATGGAGAGATGTTTTCCTCCACCTCCAGATGTCACTCAGCACTAACGCCTACATAGCAGAAATCATGTGCAGTTGTTTAACTTGTAGTCCCATTGCGAGTATATATTTTGTTGCTGTGGATAGTTGTTTTTTATGTTTTTGAGTTGGTTGGGTGTGGGGGTTTCTGAGCATGTGAAATCACTGGTCATTCCCAGTGTTGTGCTTGAGATTATTACGGTCCAAGTTTGAATTCCAAAACGGGGTCATTTTAAAGTTTCTTTCTTTTCATTTTTGGAATGAAGTATAAAAGAAGTCTTGCATATCAGTGCACTAGTTAAGTTACAGTGTTTGTCTTATATATTTATTTTTTCATTTCTGTATGGCAATGTCAGATGCTTGGTCCTTCCGGCCATTAAAGTTTGGTTCAGTGATAGAAGCTGCATAGCCTTTGGGGCCGCTAGTTTTAGTTTTATTTATTCTTAGCCTTTTTTCTGTTGATGTTGTCTGTTTTGTTTATTTTATTACTATTTTTAAGATGTCAAAACCAAATGAAAGGGATGTCCTTCAACACACGGAGAAGTATAGAAATGTTTAAAAGTCAACAGATGTGCACTTTCCAATGCATATATAATATAAATACCTATTATCCAGTCTGAATGATTTAGGATGTTGGATTCCTACCTGTGCTTTAGTGAGAGGTGCATGTTGTTGATGTTTTTAACCAATGCTGGTTGAGTGGATGGTTATTGTTGGAGCTGTGTTCTGAATTTAAAACCCATCTGTCCTACAGTTTCAGTACCTAATGGGGCTAAAGATTTCACGTTAAGCCCGTGGCCCATTATTATTGTATTAACTTTCATGCACTGCATACAATGCATGCACTCACAAGAAAGGCATGTGATTCAGTGTGAGCACAGGTACACCTGCCATCTCCATCAGCTTCCTGATAGTCTCTTATGTTATTCTACATGATATTTTCATCTTTATTTTGGGAGGAACATGATGTTTTTAGGCATATTAAATGTTAAATTGTGAGTTGCATTTTTCTCCCTGGTGTGAAGGTTATTTGTCTGCAAAACCTTCTGACAGTCATGCATTCACAGATGCACTGAGGCATGTGAAAATATTTTAAACACATAAGTTATTACAAAAATATTGGGAAATTATTTATTTTGTATTATTTATAACTTAATTTATTTTCAAATTAGTGTTCTTCCTAGATTGTATATAACAATCTCCAGTCAACTTTTTAGAAGAGATGTTCAATAGTATTCATTTGCTTAAACAGTCCCAGCTTTTAAATTAAGATGAATTTGTGTTTACTGCACAAAGCAAAGAAGGTTAAACTTTCTGCTGGTGTAAAAATCTCTTATGTCTATGCGGCTTTGGTAGAAAGTTTCTTATATCAGTTACTGTATGTAGCGTTTAAGACATGGTTATGTAGAAGCAGACTGTTGTTACAGGGCAATAGCAGTTATTTCTCTCCACACCCAGACATCAGCAACATAAAACAGTGCTGAAGGTTTGTAACACATGTCCTGTATGTGGGTGTGTGAATGTACAGTTTGTATAGAGGCAGCCGTAATAATTTTTCTTTCCAAAGAGGTCTCAACAATAACTTTAGAGCCAAAATGAACATTTGTTACTGACAAACGTGTAGTCTTTTGCTACTCTGTGCTGTAGTATGAAAAAGGTCAGATATTTTGGGAAGTAAACTGAATACTCTGAACACTTCATTAAAGTTATTCTTACAGTATTTGTTCACTTTTGACTGGTTTGTTTTTGTTACTTTATTTATTGTGTTTTGTTACAGCTGTAAACTTGCTGATGACTTAGGAAGTTGTTTCGATCCTGTTCAACCTTCCCTCGTTCCCTTCCTCTTCTCTCAGTCATAAATAACCCTTGTAAATAGGAATTTTCAGCCCGTTTGGTATTAGTTGTGTGAATTGTGCTGTAATTCTGTAATGCCAGATTTGCTAAAACGAGGAATCAATAAACAAATTGTAAAAGTTTGAGTTCTGTGTCAGTTCAACAATTGTTCCCAGAGGCAGTGATTTACAAGAAGTGTACATGTTTCAGAAATAGTTAAGACTAAGTTTTATTGTGCCCACCAGAGGGCATAATACTGCAATAATACTGGTATTTTTTCTGCCATCAGAGTTGTTTGACCATCTATGGTTTGGTTCAGCTTCTCTGCTGCATTTAATACAACACCCACAGTGTCAACTGTGCAAGATAATTTTATTATTTTATTTTATTCTCCTAATGGTTTCCTCAAAATGTAATAAAACAAGCACATTTGCCTAGCTTAATAAGAAACAAAACGTGCAGTAATGTAGTGAATTTAATAAATGTCAGAGACTTCAAAGTCCATTTCATGTGGATACATGGGATTTCTCAGCATGTACATGTACATTCATGGAAGTTCGGCGACTCTGAAAATATACACCAGCCACCATAATGAAAATACAATGGTTTCTGTACACAAAAGCAACAAGACATGCAGTGTTCATTTTGCAAAAAAAACAAAACAAGAAATAAGACATATGTAAAATAATTGTTCAGTAAATAAAATATATATTTATATATGTCATTGCTAAGTGCTTGTAAACAAGTAAGGCATTATATTACACAGTGGATGACAGCACTTGGTGGCACCCTGGTGTTTGGTTGCACTCTTACTGAGATTGTCCAGCTTACACACACATAAATATCATCCTACACAAATCCACTGGATAGCATTTTGCTACATGGCTTCCCAAAAATTAGGGCAATGAAAATAGTTTTGTTTGCTGCCTAACACTGTCAGAGTTTCATGAATCAGACCAGGTTGCAGCGCATACCTGCTCCCGGTTAACATGTCATTTCCAGTTGACTTGCAGCTCTCATAAAGGCCTGATCATTTCTACACAGTGAAGTGCAAGTGTTTCTCAGTTACAGCCTTTTTTCTGGAGGTTATCCTCACACTAAGTCTCTGATAAGGATTTTAGGTTACAAAAAGGCAAATGTTCCTGTTTCTTCAGAGCATAGTGCTGTAAAACATCCATGAAGAGCACCATTACTGCGGTTTAGTAAGCTTGGACCTGGTTTGGTAAAAGCTGGCATCCACTGCTGACATGGTTCATCACCTTCTGCTTCAGCTGGGCCACTTGTTCCCTGAGCACGCTGGCCGTGGAGGCCAGCTCGGTATTCTGCGTTTTCAGGGTCTTGACCTTGTCCTCCAGCCGAGAGATTCTCTCTAGCTTTCTCTTTCGACATTTTGAGGCGGCTATCCTGTTCCGCAGCTTTTTCCGCTCCGCCTTGATGCGCTCCTGGTTGTCCATGTCAATGGGAGACAGAGGAGGACTTTCTCCGAAGCTCTGCATGTCTGGCACAGTCTGGGGCTCGTCCTTCACCACACCGGCAGACTGGAGTCGTGACAGCACCGCGGCAGCCGCCGCTTGTTGCTGCGTGTTGGCCAGATGAGACGGAGGCGGCGGGAAGGGGATGGTGTCCGTGGAGTAGT
Organism: Sandelia bainsii; assembly: GCA_032362345.1. Classification (NCBI taxonomy): domain Eukaryota; kingdom Metazoa; phylum Chordata; class Actinopteri; order Anabantiformes; family Anabantidae; genus Sandelia; species Sandelia bainsii. The sequence continues at coordinate 7,876,523 of JAUMHL010000010.1, forward strand.
TGATGGTGGTGGCTCCAAGCGGACTCGCCGCATAGCCATTCAAAGTAGTGTATACTGGAAGGTCTGAGGTCTGGAGCCCTGCAGACCCCACTGCGTTGGACGACCCGAGGAGCTCCAGTCTATCCACAGACACGCACCCCGCTTCGTTCAGCTGGTTCTGCTTGTGCAGATCCTCCAGCGCCTTGACGAAACCCTCCGCGAACTCCTGCTCGTCACTGGCGGATTTCGGGTAGAAGAACTGGGAAGTCGGGTTGGTGGTGGTGACCAGACCGTTGGACTGGATAATAAGGCGCTCCAGGTCCGGAGAGGTTAGTTTCAAAAGTCCCAAGTCTGGAGAGTTGAGAAGTCCGTCTGTGTCCCGGAGTGGATTTGATTTGAGTTCGGAGTTCTGGTCGTCCAGGTTCAGATTAATGTCCTTTTTCATCATCGTGTTCTGGGAAAAGATGCTAGGAACCCTCGGATTATTCACCACGGCGCCTGGGTAGAGGGTTGTTTCCATTCTACACCCTCACATGAGGGAGTGTTGGGCGTTACACATTAACGACTGTTGAACAGGCTCATCCAGACATGAGGAAATCCGCTGATCCGTATTCTACTTTAGTGTTTGCTTCCCTGTTCGCTTACTCCCTTCCTGTGTACAGTGTCTATAAGGTGACCACTTGAGTTGTTGTGCTAGTGGGGCTCTGGTGTGTCTCTCCTGCGCGCTGATGATATTGTCTTTTCCCGATGGCACGACTGCTATGCGCAGCGCCAGACCTCGCTCGCTTTCTAGCCCTAAAAATTCCATTATGTCACTCCAGAGCGCGGAGATTGGCCCAAAATGACGTTGGTTTCCGGTTCAATTTGAATAAGGGGCAGAGTCGGTCTTTATTGCTATGGAGACTTTAGGTAAACTGCAAACAGTGCAATGCATTGTGGTTTGATGTCATAGCATAAAAAAGCTCAGGGTCGCCAACAGAGAGCAGAGACTGGGCGGGGAAGGTGTAAGAGGCGAAGGCCAAGGGAAAGAAGAACAGGGGAACAGGCTCTACAGAAAATATTCCTTCAGCTCAGGTTAATAAAGGTTTTAACAAAGAAGAGTATTTATAGAGAGTTTTATATATATTATAATAGAACAGGATGATCAGGACAGAACAGAAGTGTAATCTGATTTTATGGACCTAAACTCAGGTCAGAATGTTAGACTACAACACCTCTTGTTGGAGGATGTTAAGGATTAGCAACATTCAACCGGCACACAAACAAGACCAAAATATAGACCTTTGAAAGGAGGCGTTACAGCTTCTAAAAGTGTTCTGAAAGTGTTTCTGGGGAAACTGAGCACAAACTAGAAAAGGGAAGGAAACAGCGACTGTCAAATGAAGAAACCACGAGTTGTCTGTGATTGAAAGTAGCATGTAAGGAGGTTAACATACTAAGATCTCCATCAGTGGCTGGTGAAATGCAAACATACTGTGTTTTCAAGTGTCTTCTGCCCCTATGTATAGACAACTTGTTCCAAAAGTAAGTGCATAGATTTTAGTGATAGTAACAATGAAACACGAAGCTGTGACTTATTTTTGCCTATAAACCTACAGTTTAACAAAATGAAGAAAGAAGTTATCATGCAGTGCAATGACAGATGCAGTTCACATCACGAACATCCATTTAAACGTACTATTTAAATCCAACAGAAAAAAGAAAGGAACTACACTGTGGTGGGAGCTACAGAACAGTATTGTTATTCCGCCCATACACGGCAAGGACGTCAGCAGACTGTCTGCATCAGCACCATGAAGCAGAGAGGGCATCATTAGTTTCCATGGCAACACTGACATAGCGATTGACGTAGGCGAGATAGAAAGGTGAATGGGTTGAGGGAGGAGAAGGAGCTGCTGTTAGTGACTGCAGTGCAGGTTGTGTAGGTGGTCAACCTTAGAGGAACAAACCCCAAATAAGAGAAAGGTTCTGTTTGAGGCATTCACCACATAATAAAAATCTCCACCCTACAGTGAGCATATTTTTTTCTCTGTGCCAGTTTGAAGCCACATAGGGTGCAGTGTCCAGAATGTGTGAGTCAGTTCTCAGTCCAGGGGCGTGGACCGCGCAGTGCACAGAGAAAGAAAAAAAGAGCTCTTCCTGTAAGCTGATATTAGATTAGCACTGCTTTCAGGACAACAAGCTGAGAGGAAGGTTTGTCTTGTAAACTCTGGCAATGGACTGTGTCAAAGATTGTGCAGTACAAGATGCGATTTCTTGCCATTCAGTCAAAGTGGTGTCCTTTGACTTTAACTCTCTTGGGAGAAACTAGCATGTTGAGCAGCACCCTGTGTCACACTCATGCTGTTACAGTGCATACATTCATACCTGGGAGCTGCCACTAAAAGTGCAGAGCAGCTTCACTGATTGGTGGCTTAATAGTCATTTATGGGGGTGGGTGTCTCAACAGGTCATATTGAGGGAGAGGAGGTTGTTTCTTTACTCACTGCCCACTCAAAAGACTTCTTCCTTTAATTTCTGAATGCAGTGCAGATGCTTGGTTTTAACTTTCAGTACACATGTGGCTTCAATTACCTTTTATTTCATTAAAACACTTGGATTAAAAACATCAGTTTTCATTCCCTCCTGCCCCTTTCCAAATACACATCTGGTTCCTGATGCAAAGGTGAAGAAATACCAGTTCAAGAGTAATTTTTTTCTACTTCCTTCAATTGATGCTATGCCCATACAGTAGATGGCAGTGTCATATATCCTGATTTCCTTTTAGCAGTGAACCAGAGAAAGACAACAGCAAGCTCTGACAATTCTGACATTCTTGTTTGTGATATTTGGTCCCTTTGTTCTAGACTTATGACAGTTTCTGTCAAAACAAGCAAGGATAATGGCCCATAAGAAGAAGGTAATAGTAACAGGTGAGACAATTTATTTTGTTACATAACTGGAAAGACATATTATTCTGAAACAATTTCTTTATGTTACTATAGTCCTGTTACAGCTTTCAGAATTTTCTATTTCTGTCAGAGCTGTGCAGTAATTCTAGTTAAATGATTTCATTATTGTATCTATAAAGTAAATATGTAACAACAGTGCATTAAAAATGATCTGCAGAGATGAATGTAGCTTTCAAAACAGCAGTTTTTTTGTTTGTTGATTTAGATAAGTAATTAGAAAAATATGCTTCTGGAGGAGACTAAATGACTCTAAATGTAATCTTTTTTTGTAAAACAAAACTGGGCAACAATGAGAAAGAAATCGTTCTGCGTCTCTTCTCTGTGTCATGTGTTTGATGACTACAATTAATGTTTAACTTGATGTAACCTTTAGACTTTAAATTAAGAGTCAATTTTTACATTATCCCTGATCACTTCCCTCCACTTATGACAGATAAGTGTCCTCACTTAATTTTCCCTGCTGCACTGGGCAGAAAATCCTTGTTGATGTTTTTTACCCCCTTGTCTCTGCAGGTTTTGAGCCTTTTGGAGAGCACACAGTAAACTCCAGCTGGGTAGCAGTGCAGGTAATCAGTAATCAGGGTGTCCATATTTATCATAGGCTCCATTAAAGGGCCTGTTATCTCTAAGCTTTATCTAAATATGATCTTTAGTCTGGTGCATTTATTAATTTACACTTGAAGTGAATTTTTCCACTTTGTAAAATTTTGAAAATTTTCAGTGATAATGTTTGAAAGTTATTATTAAATTTGCCAATATTTCAGAAAGATCAAGGATGATTATATAGAAAATCCAGATCATTTCATTTCTTTTTTATAATGGATCCATGAAGCCCTTTGAGACTGTGATTACATTCACAGGCTGTATGAACAAGGTGTACTGTATGTTTGCCTACAGGAACTGGAGCGATTAGGGCTGGGTGAGGCAGTAGACCTTTATGTGTGTGAGGTGCCTGTTGAATACCAGGCTGTTCAGAGCCTACTGCCATCGCTATGGAAAGAGCACAAGCCACAGGTATCCACTGAAAAATAATACTGTACAGAAATACATTTTCATAATACTGTAAATTAAATGTAATCAACAATTCATCAGTCAGTCCAAAAAAATGTCCCAACTAACCTCTGCTACCTCTGTGTTTTGATGTCCTCTGAGCAGTTAGTAGTTCATGTTGGTATCTCTGGATTAGCTACCACAGTGACACTGGAGCAGTGTGGCCACAACAAAGGTTACCAACGTCTGGACAACTGCAGCTTCTGCCCAGCCTCCAAGTGTTGCATGGAAAATGGCCCAGACTGTATAAATTCAGTCCTAGACATGGATACAGTCTGCAAAACAGTCAATGACTCTAACATCGGGGTGGCTGTGTCCATATCTAAAGATGCTGGAAGGTAATTAATTTTGCTTACATGTTGCAAAATTCACACATAAACATAATAAATGAATTATTCTCAACCTATTTAAAGTTTTTTTTATCAGAGTAGACATTTTGACTTGTCATAGTAGAGTAGTATTAGTGGTATTAACAGGACCCTAAATCATTTATTCTGTTATTTACGCCTGTGATTGTCAAAATATCTCCTTTAAATAACAAAGCTACTGTCCTTTTGCCACTGTCAGGTATCTGTGTGACTACACCTACTACACGTCTCTGTATCTGGGCCATGGTTGTTCTGCCTTCATCCATGTTCCTCCACTGGGAAAACCCTACAGCAGCCAGGACTTGGGCAGAGCCCTCCAGGCGATCATACAGGAGATGCTGAGTCTGCTGTAGCTGAATTGTGCTGTGGAGCAACACGAACACAGCGAGCACATCACAAGCACCATGATCATGGATGTGCTGCCTCCCAACCTATGGCCACTTCAATTAACCAAAATGGATGACTCATTTGTAGTGATGTTTTAACCAACATATTTTCTGAAGTAGTAGTCATGGTTTAGAAAATATGCAAACTGTGACCTACAGTGTGAAGACTGAAGACAATGGACCATTAGTTCCAGACATTAAAAGCCAATTTCACTTTTGTTGTCAACTAAGTCACCTTATTGTGTCTGAACTGGGTGCTTTACACAACTGTGAATTAAAAATATTGTTGGAGCGTTTTCACAACAGTCTGACTGCAGCATCCGTTTATTGTAGTATTTGGTAAAAGTGGTGGTTTGAGTGAGGAGTGGTTGGTATCATTGAATATTTATTAGTCTGCCCCTGATCTTCCACAAGAATGAAAATAGATACGTGAACCCTGCAGTATTAATGTATTTGTCTCAGGGAACATATTGCACATGCAATCAGTATTTGCAGTTTGAATAATGTGTCTTGTGTGTCTTTGTACTGTAGTGTTGCAGGACAAACACATCTTAAATGTGTGTGTAATTAAAGCACTTCACACAGTATGTGTCTTCAGATGATTGTGTTTTCTTTCAGGTATTTACACATGCAACATACTTATATGGCAGCCAACAGATTTGGTCACAGTACAAACATGTAACCTTAGTACTATAAACCAGGGGTTCTAAAACCCAGTCCTCAACGACCCCTTCTCTGTTTGTCTTCCAACTTTCTGCCCTCCCTGCTGTCAGTTATTTCGATCAGGTGTGTTCAGTCAATCAGAAGCTGGCCAAGCAAGGCTAAATAATGATAAATAATGTAAAAATATATCGTACAACAACAAATATTTGTTTAATGTCTGACTATTGAGATTCATTAATGTGCCCTCTAGGTATTCTTCAAATTAAAACTAGGCTTATTTTTTATACAACAATATTACTGTGGCAATATTACTAACTAATTTTTTAAAGAATGCTTTGGACAGATATTAAAAACAATTTCTTTCACATTTCTATTGTTAGAATCTTAAATGTTTTAATGTTATTTGACCTTTAAATGTTACACGGAGAATCATACCAATTAAAATGCTTTATATAAATCTTTCAATTGAGTTTTTAACCTGCCAGAACATCTTATGATCTATGTCGCCTTTGATGAAGAACCATGTGCACAATCATTACGTTGGACATTTGCTTTTTGGCTTTTTAAAAGTATCTCACAGCTGAGAAATCAGGTTTTCTCCCTAAATATTAACTATTAAAACTAAGGTAAAGGCCTGAATCATGATTCAAGACCTGGGCACTGTCACACTACCCTACCTACTGAAAAGAATATGACATCCACACTGTGAATGATTAATTGATTGTTCAACCTAATTTCAATCAAGAATGATTTTTGCCAACAATTCCTCATCCCAGTTCCACTGTGTTAGACACATTTGATTTGATATTTATTTTATGGTTGTTTGAAATGAGAAAGACTGAGAGATTTTAATTTTGGAATTCGTGCTTTTGCATACTGCTTAGGAATCAATTCAGTGCTTTGTTTGGCTGGTGTTACAATTAATTATTTAATGTTTAATATACTTTTGAATTCCTTCAGTGTGAGTAATACTGGGTGTAGTACATCATCATTCAACAAACCTGCTGAACTTGTTCTGACATGATAGATAGGTGCAGGACAGAGTGGACGTATATACCCATATTGCTATAACATTAAAAACATGAACACTTCATATCAAGGACTTGATCTTTGGTATTTCTTTGTTTAAATGCATATGTCTTATGTGTTACCATACAATGGCATTGTAAAAATATAACTGTAAAAACATTACATATGACTGAACTACCACACACACGTTGCACAGTTATTTTTTATGGGTTCAAACATTTTTGTGACCCCAAAAACTGTCCCATTTCTCTGTCATTTATGTTCCCTTTCCTTCCTCGCTACTTCCAGGTGACTTTCTGTAGGAGACAAGTGGAAGTGAGGGAGGAAAGGAAACGTGCGGGGGATATGATAAACGGAACGCAGCCGCAGTCGAGGCTGTCTGTGTCTCTTTCACACCAACCGTTTATGTAATTTTCCTCATCAATAATCAGCCTTGGTTATTATTTTTCTTCAGAAACAGTAAGAGCTTGTGGACTATTCTTCGGAAACCGGTAAAGTATAATTGAAAATAAGGTTAAAACATGAGTGTCGAGGCGTACGGGCCGAGCTCGCAGACTCTAACGTTCCTGGACACCGAGGAAACCGAGCTGCTGGGAGCGGACACCCAGGGCTCCGAGTACGACTTCACCGATTTTACCCTTCCAAGCCAGACCCAAGGCCAGACCCAGAGTCAGTTAGACAGCCAGGTGCGTGTGGTTATACAAGAGGGCTCGGCATCAAAATAAGTCCTCTACTGTGTTGACAAAATGTGAATTAGCTAACGTTAGCTAGCTAACAACATTGGTGGCTACCCCCAGTTAGCGTGATGACGCCTTCTATCTGTTACCATGCTGTTGTCCCGCTAACCGACTACCATGCTTGCTAACTAGCTCGCATGGCATTCCTACACAGCTAGCATGTTTATACTTCTTTCAAGTACAAACCAAGAATGCCAGGGAGTTTCCACTATGTCAGACCAGCCACAAATGCCCTTATTTAAACCTGCTAACACCAGTGTGTGCTAAACTCTTTAAGTGTCGGCTAACAACAATCACACAGGTCGGTAGGTAACTCAATGGGATGCCAACTTCAGCGTCATCTTTCAGTTAACTGTAGTTACAATCATTGTAAAATTGGTGTCAGCAAACCAGGTTTTTAGTGTGACAGACTACAAATTATACTGAAAGTGAATGGTTCACCCATGGTTACTGAACTGATAGCCAGTCACTTGGGCACTCTGTCATTAAACATTCATAAACATGCCAGGAATCTTGGTGTTATTATTGACTCTAAATTATCATTTCACAAGCAAATCAACTCTGTAGTGAAATCTTGTTTCTTTCAACTCAGGAAAGTAGCTAAAATTAAGTTGTTCCTCTCTATAAAGAACTTAAAAACCATTACTACGGCTCTTATTTCCTCAAGACTTGACTATTGTAACTCCCTT
>JAUMHL010000010.1:7884474-7908519 GCA_032362345.1 Sandelia bainsii
TTTGTTCAGCACTTTGGTCAACTTCGGTTGTTTTTTAAATGTGCTATACAAATAAAGTTGATTTGATTTGATTTGATATGATCACATGAGTCTTCCTCTATATATTTGGCCTCTCGCTTTTTGCATGTTTGAGATCCTCCTCATAATCAATATGTGTCTTCTCAGGTTAATGGTCCTGACGGAGTGTTACAGAATGGAGATGACCCTGTGTTAAAAGCCAGTCAGTTGCTGGCTGAGTTGAACTTTGAGGAGGACGAGGAGGACACCTACTATACCAAGGACCTTCCTGTACATGCCTGCAGGTAAAGGAACAAACTAGTATAACGGGTGCATTGGCTGTTATCAAGAGGAAATAATCAGTTGTGATTGCTGCTTTTTATTTGGGTAGCATTTATTATTTTTATGGCATGTGGTGTGTTTTTGCATATTTTTATGTTTGCAGTTATTTGTTGTAACTGCATACAAATCCTGTTTTTATACTTAACATCAGTATCAGTGGTTGTGGAGCCCTGTTTATGTCCATTTATATATTTTTTTACCATAATGTCCAAAACATATATCTAAATTTAATGTTTAACTGGTGCAAAAGTAAATAAAACTATATACTATAAAAGTAAGTAAGTATTAGTTTTCAAATCTGATGCCATATAAATCAATCAATCAATCTGAGCATAATTGGAGCAGATAATATTCCCTCATTAATGCTCTGACCAAAAATATTTATACTCATGCTAGTTTCTGTCCATCTTGTTCATTTCCTTACTGTCTCTCGTGAATAACGCACTCGTCTCTGCAGACGCACACTAGTGTCAACAAAGGTTAATCACTATAACTGGTACATCATATTAAACAGTGCTGCCCTTCTCACACTCACAACTTGTATGCTGTCTACTGTAACTAACACACTGGCTTTCAACCATTAGCTTAGCTGCTCTAAACAAATCCAGTTGCGTGTGTCAGACATCTGAGACATTCTCTGTCAGTGAGTGAGTTGAGATAATCTTTCAATATGTTAGTGTAAAAAAGATACACCATGTCTGTAACCAAGAGACCAGCAGCAACTTCAGATGTTTTACTATTTTTTAATGTAATTTCTCAGAGAAAAAAAGAAGAGTTCCTGTAAAGCAGTCAAATTCTCACACTGACAGTTTTCTGAACAGTTGACATTTTATATGCATATTAAAATTCTCAAATTTTATGTCAGCCACTACTGTAAGTGAAAAAATAAATACTAAAATTACAAAATATAAATACTAAAGCACAGATTTGTGACACAAGGTCCTTTTCTCCAAATTAGTAATTTTTACAATTTATCCAAAGTTCTAGGGTTGTGCCATATCGTATTGTCTATGACATATCGTGATAATTAATAATTTAGTAAAATATCATGATATAGTTTTAAGTCAGTATCACCCACCCCTACCAAGTTCTGAAACTGGTACATGCTCTTAACCGTAATGGTTTGTGTTTCGATTTTAATTTTTACTCTCTCTATTTTAGTTACTGTGGCATTCACGATCCGGCCTGTGTGGTCTACTGCAACACCAGCAAAAAGTGGTTCTGTAATGGCCGTGGAAACACATCCGGCAGGTAAGATACAGTGACTTATCTCCTTTTTATTGACACTTCCTGGTGGTGTACTTAGCTAAATGAATTGGGAGAGAGTCGTTGCACAGGTAAAATATCCTTTTATCAAGAGTGCACAGTAGCCGTGTCTTTGTTTTTCACAGCACTGTGCATCAAAGCTATGTAATGTTTATTGTGATCGAAATACAACAGTGTGTGTAACTGCTTCACAATAACAGTGTCAAGAACCTTGCCTTTGCTAGTAATGGACAGTTATTGTTTGGTATGTATGGAGATAAAACCATAATGAAAAAACTCACTATAGATGCACAAACATTTCTTTTTATACTTCAGTTGGGGATACCTACACAGACACATTCCACACATGCTCAGTGAAAAACATGATGGAAACTCTGGACGGTAGAAACGGTGAGACAAAGCGCTCTTTTGTTTGTTGTTACTTACGTTAAGTGATCGAAATACAACTTTGAGTGTAACTGCTTCACAAGAACAGTGTCAAAAACTTAGTAAATTAAACGTAATCAACTGGTTGTGCCACCCTACGTGGCAACAACTGCAATCAAGTGTTTGCAACAACTGGCAATGAGCCTTTCACATCGATGTAGAGGAATTTTGCCCCACTCTTCTTTGCAGAACATTGGGTTTTCGAGCATAAACGCCCTGTTTTGGGGTTGGGGCCACAGCATCTCAATTGGAATTTTGTCCGGACTTCAACTAGGCCACTCCAAATTTTAGAGGTGGACTTGCTGGTATGTTTCAGATCACTGTCCTGCTGTATACCTGCAGTTCTTTAGATGTTGTTCTCGGTCCTTTTATGACCTGAATGAGTCATCGTTATGCTCTTGGGGTAATTTTGGTAGGCTGGCCACTCCTGGGAAGGTTCACCACTATTTCAAGTTTTCTCCATTTGTGGATAATGGCTCTCATCATGGTTTGCTGGAGTCCCAAAGCCTTAGAAATGGCTTAGTAACCCTTTGCATACTGATGCATGTCAGTTATTTTGTTTCTCATTTGTTCTTGTATTTCTTTACATCACAGCACGATGTGATGCTTTTTGAGATCTTTTAGCTTCACTTTGTGAGAGAGCTTCTATTTAAGTGATTTTTTGATTCAACAGGTCTGGCAGTAATCAGGCCTGTGTGTGACAAGTGAAATTGAACTTTCCAAAAAATGTGGTTAATCACAGTTCATTCATGCTTTAGCAAGGGGGGGCAATTACTATTTCACATAGGGCCAGGCAGGTTTGGACAGCTTTTTTCCCGTAATACATGAAATCATAATTTACAAACTGCATTTGGTATTTACTCAGGTTATCTTGTGTTGTGTGGGCACAAATGTTTGGGCTGCAAATGCACATGGAAAATTCAATATTCCATTCAAGTTTTAAAAAAAACATTAATCCCAGAGGGAAATAGTTTTGCCTTGTTACAGTTCAAAAGAGAAGATCCACAACCAGGAAAAGATCAACACAAAAACAAAATACTCAATACAAAAAATACACAATACAAAGAAAAAAGATCTAAAAATGGCTGAGGGGTCAATAACAATCTGGAGTAAAATGTAGTGCAATGGAAAGTGATAACATAAATATGGTGTAAATAATAGTTAGAATCGTTGTCCTCCCCCCTCACCTTTACAAAGGGGGGGAGGAGTTGTACAGTTTGGTGGTGTGCCCCAGCAGACCACAGCATAGAAGATGACACTACTGCAGACTCATAAAACATCCACGGCATGTTGACATTAAACGACATGAGCCTCCTCAGAAAATACAGCCAGCTCAAGTTAATTGTCCAAGTATACTCCCAAGTATTTGTATTCTGACACAACCTCCACCTCCTCCCCCTGTATAGTGAGAGGAGTGACACATCACCACTCTCTGGTACTCTGTGATGTCTCCACCCTGAATGCGTCCTAAAACTGCAGAGTCATCAGAGAACTTCTGAAGGTAGCAAAACTCTGAGTTGTACCTGAAGTCTGAGGTGTACAGGGTGAAGAGGAAGGGAGACCGAACTGTCCCATGTGGAGCAGCTGGGCTACAGACAACAGTGTCAGACACACAGTTCTGCAGGCGGACATACTGGGGCGGTCAGTGAGGTAGTCCATAATCCAAGAAATCATGGGAGTGTCACCTGCTTGATTTTTAATTTCTCTTCCAGAAGTTCAAGCCTGATAGTGTTAAATGCACTGGAGAAATCAAAAAACATAATTCTCACTGAGCCCCCAGGCTTGTCCAGGTGGGTGTAAGCGCAATGGAGCACATGAATGAGACTCCATTATTCCATGTGGCCCTGCAGCTCTCTCCTTACAAGGTCCTTACATGGCTGATGGCTGAGTTGTTTGGGGAAGGGACTGAGGAGCCTGTAGTAAAGCTGAAGTGGATGTGGCTCTGAGGTTCAACCTGGAATCTATTAAAACAATTATTAAATACATTCGCCCCATTCACAGTCCCCTCAGTCACCTGGCTTCTGGTCTTACAGCCAGTGATGGTCCTCATGCCCCTCTACACCTCCGTGGCAGTATTCTGCTGAAAGCTTTTTCCAGTTTCCTTTCCCTCCCTGATCTTGACGGACAGCAGTCTCTGGACCCTCTTCACTGCCTCCCTCACTGCCTTCTCATTCATTTATTAATAACAGTCTATAAACATCTAGCAACTAAGGAGATCAGTTGCTGGAGTTTGAGAGAGGAATGTTGTGCTATTTGTGCCTGATATAAGATTCTAACTGCTCAACAGTCCTGGCTGTTTTTGTTGTATTTTGCATTTCAAGATGCGCCAAATTAGTGAAAGGCCTGGACTGCAGCCAGGCCAGTTCAGCACCCACATTCTCCTACTATGAACCCAACCTGGATATGTCTTTCAGCATTGATGCTGCCTTTCCAGATGTGCAAACTGACTTAAGATAAAGCAGGAGCAGTTTTATTTCTCAAGGAACTACCCAGAAAGTAGCTGGGCAGTGAAGCACTAACTGAAGGGTGAAAGATTATACAGTGTGCAGGTGTTTTCTTTTTTAATGTGCATGAATGTCTGTTGGTGACTTTCCTTTGTATTGGAAGACTGAGGGCAAAGGGTAGGTGTTTACGTGAAATTCACCACTGAGTATAAAAATTGTTCACTCATTTATTCTTTGATTCTTGCATAGAGCATACTGCTTCCCATGCACGTGTTAAATTAGACCTTAATTTAGACTTCTTAAATAACAAGTTTAATTTCCATTACATCCATATACAGAATTGTAGTCTTCTGCATTTCCTCCTATTGGTGTATTAATTATCATTCTTTTCACTTTTAGCCACATTGTAAACCACCTTGTTCGAGCAAAGTCCAAGGAGGTGACCCTGCATAAAGATGGCCCTCTGGGAGAAACTGTTCTGGAGTGCTACAACTGTGGCTGTCGCAACGTTTTCCTGCTGGGATTTATCCCTGCCAAAGCTGATTCAGTAGTGGTGTTACTGTGCAGGTGATGGTGCTCTTATGGCTTTACACTCTGGCTTCTGTGCTAATGAGGCCAATTATATACAATACAGAATTTCAGAGTTATCATTTAACCTTTTTGTTTTGGTTGTAAAACAGGCAGCCATGTGCCAGCCAGAGCAGCCTGAAAGACATCAACTGGGACAGCTCACAGTGGCAGCCTCTCATTCAGGACCGCTGCTTTCTGTCCTGGCTGGTCAAAATCCCCTCGGAGCAGGAGCAGCTCAGGGCCCGCCAGATCACTGCCCAGCAGATCAACAAGCTGGAGGAACTCTGGAAGGTATTGTCATTGTGCTATGTAAATATTCTAAACCCACATAACTTGTATTTGAGCACAGGTTCGTCTTATCTATATAGTGAACCAGATATTTATTCATACAAATGGATGTGATGCAAATTCACTATTTTATCCATATTTTAATCTCCCTTTTATCTTGTGCATTTCCGATGTGTTTTTTTTATGGCAGGAAAATCCCACTGCGACCTTGGAGGATCTGGAGAAGCCTGGTGTGGATGAGGAGCCCCAGCACGTTCTGTTGCGCTATGAGGATGCCTATCAATACCAGAATATCTTTGGCCCTCTTGTGAAACTGGAGGCTGACTATGATAAGAAACTCAAAGAGTCCCAGGTAAACAAAAAAATGTGGGTTGTGAAATTTGCATGATAAATACATTAAATTGTGAATTAGACTTGAAAAAGGTTAATGATTAATTTAATAATCATTCATACAATCATACATTATTTCATCTTTGTTGTTTCAGTCACTGTTCAGACTTTCCCCTTTTTGGTTCTATGATGGGTTATATTTTTTAATGTTGCTTCCTAACAGACTCAGGACAACATTACAGTCAGATGGGACTTGGGACTGAATAAAAAGAGGATTGCATATTTTACTCTTCCCAAGACAGATTCAGGTAATTATTTGTAGTTTTGGTTTATGGTTATGGTTATCATTCTTGTGTCTCATCTTATTCTGACTACACTGATCCATAACAACACAAAAAAACAAACATTTACAATCCAGTCATTTAAATGTCTGCACATGTGGCTATCACTTATCATGGTCATCATTTTGAAATTCTTTAAATGTATCATTTTGGTTGATTATTTTTAAAATGTAGTGCTTTGACAGTTCCTTTACATGAGTGATGTGTATTTAACAAAGTTATCATTGTTGTCTGCTGTGCTCTAGATATGCGACTGATGCAGGGAGACGAAATTTGCCTGAGGTACAAAGGAGACCTGGCTCCTCCATGGAAAGGCATTGGACATGTTATCAAAGTTCCTGATAGTATCCTTATGACTGTTACAATAGAGATATACTGTATGTAACATTTTACCCATACTATCTGTAAATAACACATTTACCATCGTAAAGTCTGACACATGAATGAGGGGCTCTAACTAAACTTGTCTTGTACTATAAATGAAGGTAACCATCCCACCCATGAAATATGGGTATTTAGTGATACCTTGTGGCGGCTGTGGAAACTACAACAATATGTGCAAACTTCTCAGTCCCCAGTGGTTTTTGGATGCAAATTTTATGTATAGATTTCACTTACACACCTTACGCCCTGTTAGTAAACTGATACAGTACTCCTGCAGTATAACCTGAGGCTGCATATCATAACAACTGTTGATGCCTCTATCCAATTTTGTTCTGATCAATAACTCACCATGAAGTACAAACTGACCCATAGACCCTACATAGGGTGTCCAATACATTTGTCAACTCTCCACCTGTTCTGCAGAAGCCATGTTATAAATGCTGCACTGATATTCAGTATTCCAGTTTTGATTGAACAAACCCAAGCACAGAGACACATTTGACAATACCTGCAGCATATGTTCAAAGCTTCTGCTCTTCCTTTACTTACTGTGCCAGACTATGGTGATGAGATTGCCATAGAGTTAAGAAGCAGTGCCGGGGCTCCAGTGGAGATCCCACACAACTTTCAGGTTGACTTTGTGTGGAAGTCCACTTCCTTTGACAGGTATTCATGAGAAAAGCTACATACTCTTGTTTTGAGGTCATATATGCCCAACCAAACTTAATGTGTCAGTCACAATCACCTCAGTCATTAAACTGA
Source organism: Sandelia bainsii (assembly GCA_032362345.1). NCBI lineage: Eukaryota > Metazoa > Chordata > Actinopteri > Anabantiformes > Anabantidae > Sandelia > Sandelia bainsii. The sequence continues at coordinate 7,891,625 of JAUMHL010000010.1, forward strand.
CACACTACATATCAGTATCCTGTTTATATTTAAGTAATAATCTGTGCATAGTCAGTGAAAGTCTGGCATGTGAAGCTATTCAGTGCTCCATGAACCACTTCCTCTGTGTTTGTTAATATGTGAGATTCTGCATGTAATATTATAAACCACTAGTAGTAAAACGGTTCCTTGGAAAAGTAAACAAATGTTGAATGAAGCAGTTGATCATGAAAAATGTTTTGGTTCTGTTTTGTTTTTTTTAAAGACATTTCTCATCTCATTGTTCCTGTCTCCATTATCCAGGATGCAGAGTGCCCTCAAGACATTTGCTGTGGATGAGACCTCAGTCTCTGGTTACATCTACCACAAGCTGCTGGGACATGAGGTAGAGGATGTGGTCATCAAGTGCCAACTGCCCAAACGCTTCACTGCTCAGGGCCTCCCTGATCTTAACCACTCCCAGGTAAGTTGTGGGGGTCATTGTTGTTATTGATGGACTTTATTAATGTCTCATTATAAATACTATTCGAATGATCAACTCTAAATTACAGAAAACACAGCATGGCAAGTGATGCAGTTTAAAGTCTGAGGTCATATCACAAAAGCATTGCATGCTTACCACTACTAGTATATATAAGTCTGTTTTTTTAGTGTATGAAACTTCTTTAGTCTTGTCCTCTCAGGTTTCACACTGTTGTGGTTTGGTGTATTGCAGGTGTATGCTGTGAAGACAGTGCTGCAGCGTCCCCTCAGTTTGATCCAGGGTCCTCCAGGTACAGGGAAGACTGTAACCTCTGCCACAGTTGTCTACCATCTTGCTAGACAGGGAAATGGGTAAGACCCTGTGTTTATATTATTAACAATTTCAATTCGGCTTTAAAGTGACTATTCACACTAAATTGCATGTTAATTGAGCATATGTCTTTTAGGATAACCCATTTCATATTTTTTCAGGGGTAGGGTGTTGTTCTTTAAGAGTAGCTTGGCTGTGTATTATAGTTTATGGGTGTTATGCTTTCAGACTTTCACTGGAACCCTGAACATATCTAGACTTTACCTGAGTGACCTGCATGTGAGAACACAAATGTCAGACGGGCCCGTTTACCCGAACTTGATCCTTCAAGCCCCTTAATACAAAGTCTGGGTCATTTTGGAATGTGATCTCTACCATGTCATGTCACGCATTTAGTCTGTTCACTACACTCAGGTGCCCCTGCCTCTCCTAGAAATAAGTGGAGTTTCTCCCCATGTGAGAATCACAGTACACGTGTGAAAGCACAACTCCACACAATGTCTGGACCTGATTCTCCTGACATTGTCCAGAGTTTATATGTGAAAAAGGCTTAAGACAGTTCTGTAACTTGTGTCCCTCAGGCCAGTGCTGGTATGTGCTCCCAGTAACATTGCAGTCGACCAGTTGACAGAAAAGATCCACCAGACAGGACTCAAGGTTGTGAGGCTGTGTGCCAAGAGCAGAGAGGCTATTGACTCACCTGTTTCTTTCCTGGCTCTGCACAACCAGACACGTAACATGGACAGGTAAAGAAAGCTTGCTGTTGAGTATATGTTTATCATTTGTTTGTCTTTTTGAAAGAGCTTTGACTATCAGCTGTGTTGTTTGTCCCCAGTTAGTATCTCTAGTATTTAAAAAATTAATATTGAGGTAATATTTTATAGTAACAAATCAAAATATAGGAAGTACAAATAAAATTATTGTCCTAAAATGATTCCAGACCTTTCAGCAATACAGTCTGTTATAGATTTGGATCTTTGCTCTCAAGCACAACACTGATCTCTGTTGAAATGTTTCATACCTGCAGTATGCCAGAGCTCCAGAAGCTCCAACAGTTAAAGGATGAGACTGGAGAACTGTCCTCCTCAGACGAGAAGCGCTACCGAGCTCTGCGACGCACTGCTGAGAGGGAGCTGCTTATGGTGTGTCTTACTAAACTCTTAAAAAAAAAAGACAAAATGTTTCACTATCATGGTTTTATAAAATGTAATGTTGTTCTATTGGTAAAACGCTTATATCTCTTCTGTCTCTTCCAGAATGCTGATGTGATTTGCTGCACCTGTGTTGGGGCAGGGGATCCTCGTCTGGCCAAGATGCAGTTCCGCTCGATTCTGATCGATGAAAGCACCCAGGCCACTGAACCAGAGTGCATGGTGCCAGTCGTCCTGGGGGCCAAGCAGGTTGGAGCTTTAAGAGTGAAAATACATTTGGATTATTCTACGCCATCAACTGTCTGCTGTGATTCCTCCAGACACAGTCTCTAAAATGATTTCTTTCATCTTGATGACTTTTTCCGTAGTTGATTTTGGTGGGTGATCACTGCCAGTTGGGTCCTGTGGTAATGTGTAAAAAGGCTGCTAAAGCAGGTCTGTCCCAGTCTCTGTTTGAGCGTCTGGTTGTTCTGGGGATCCGGCCAATCCGTCTGCAGGTCCAGTACCGTATGCACCCAGCTCTCAGTGCCTTCCCCTCCAACATTTTCTATGAGGGCTCTTTGCAGAATGGAGTCACTGCTGGTAAGATGAGGAGAAGCAATTTGTGACACTCAGTTACTTGGCTCATTAAATGTTGTGAAATTGCCCTCTAAATTCCTGCCAAGGGATCAGCATGCAGCCGATTGTCTCTGTACTTTTCCATGACTGCATGCCACTCACACAGACACAGTTTAACTAAGGACTTTAGTTTCCAGTCATCTTGACCTTTGTTGGAATTAGTCATAAAGCCATTTAGAAAATCTGAGAAGGAAACATACAATATATCAGACTACTTGCATGTAGCTCAGTGTTCTGGCTTATTTCTATTCATGCTGTATTCCAAGCAGTGTTGGTTGTATGTGAATTTAAAAAAATAGTTTTTATTAATAATATTCTTCTAGACATAACAAAGACAAGGCTTGCACTTTTTCCTGTCAAGGCTACGCTTATGAGATGCATATTAGTTGGTGTGTGCTGTAGATCATCAGCACCAGTGCCTATGTCTTTCTGCAGCTGACCGTGTGAAAAAAGGCTTTGACTTCCAGTGGCCACAGCCTGACAAGCCAATGTTCTTTTACGTCACGCAAGGCCAAGAGGAAATTGCCAGCTCTGGAACATCCTATCTCAACAGGTTTAAACTTGACCTAATATGTTTCTCATTCAATCAACTTTTTTTTACATTTTCCAGAATCACTCCAACCAGTGCTCATACAGTTTATATGTATCTCAAGAAATATAACACATAGTTTATGATGTGATTATTCAATTGTTCATGCAGGACTGAAGCAGCCAATGTGGAGAAAATAACCACAAGATTGCTTAAGGCCGGAGCAAAGCCTGATCAGATTGGCATCATTACCCCCTATGAGGGTCAGAGGTCCTACCTGGTCCAATACATGCAGTTTAGTGGCTCTCTCCATACCAAACTCTACCAGGTAAAGTGACATTTTTATTTATATTTGTGTAACATATTTCAACATGGCTTGTCTGTGTGGAGTTTGCATTTTCTACCCATAACTACTGCTGCTTCTACTGTTTTGTATCCACATGTGTGAATGCACTGTATGAAGTAGAAAGTTGTCCAAAAACATATGGCCTACATTTGTGAGGAAGAGACAGCCAAGTCATTTGTCACTGTTCAAAATCAGCAGTTTTTCCTACTACTTTGTGTTTATTCTTTCTTTAGGAGGTGGAGATAGCCAGTGTGGATGCATTTCAGGGCAGAGAGAAAGACTTCATCATACTGTCCTGTGTGAGAGCCAATGAGCATCAGGGCATTGGCTTCCTTAATGATCCCAGGCGTCTAAATGTGGCACTTACGAGAGCCAGGTAAGGAAACACAATGAAAAATTACACCAGTTTACGCTGAATAAATTAATAACTTCTTCCCTTTGCATATGACAACTTTTAATCATAAAGTTACTGATAATAATATTCCACTGTTGTCACGTAGATATGGTGTGATCATCGTGGGAAATCCCAAGGCTTTGTCCAAACAGCCCCTGTGGAACCATCTTCTGAACTACTACAAGGAGCAGAAGGTCCTGGTTGAAGGCCCCCTGAACAATCTGCGGGAGAGCCTCATGCAGTTCAGCAAGCCTCGCAAACTGGTCAACACCATCAACCCTGTGAGTTTAGTTTGTCTGGGTCAAACACATAGAACATCTAGAATGCTGAAATCAGGGTTTCTTAACTCATAAGACTCAGTCATAAGGTTTTTTTTTTGTATTGGGGTATGCGAAGCATGTAGGATGCATCTAGAATGAGAAATTGAAGGAGAACAGCATAATAAATCAGTGTCCATTAGTGAGCTATGGGCTAAAATAAAACTTGAAAATAGCATTTCTGTAAACTTGTTTTACAGGGGGGTCGATTCATGAGCACAGCGATGTATGACGCCAGGGAGGCCCTCATTCCTGGATCTGTTTATGACTGCAGCAGTAATGGTGAGTCATTTTAAAAAACATTTCTTAAAAACAAGAACAGTGTGTACTGCCATGTTAGACAAAACTACATACAGTGCTCAGCATAAATGAGTACACCCCAACAGATTTGTCAGAAAAACTTTGTTTCCTTTTAGAATCAACATTTCAGGGGATACTATACCAGAAAATACTCCTACAAAAATGTATCCTGATTGCATACAAGCTTTGTTAATTTGCTCACACAAAAATGTAAACGTCCTAACAAATTAATTCAGGACCATGTTGCAAAAATGAATACACCCCATTGAAAGTCTTAGGAGCAAAGCTAAATTTTAGACTACAGAATCTGAATTAACAAGAATGAACTACAGGTGAGTATAATTATTCATTAAACAGACATTTTGACTATAAAAGGGCATTTCTTAACAAAGAAAACCCCTTCCCATTCCATGCTGTCAGCATTGGCACCACATGGAAGAGAAATGTAACAAGACCTGAGAAAGAGAATAATTTATTTACACAAGAAAGGTGAACGCTACAAGAAGATCAGCAAAGTGTTACTTATCAGTCAAAACACTGTAGCAAAAGCGATACAAAAATTTAAGAAAGATGGAACTGCAACCATCTCACAGAGACGTCCAGGCCGTCCACGGAAGTCAACACCTCGACAGGAGCGTCTTCTGATGAGAAGGGTTAAAGAAAATCGCCATGCAAGTTCACTGCAGTTAGCTAAAGAAGTAGAAAGCCAAACTGGGGTGACTGTTTCCCGTGACACAATACGGCGTACACTGCAGAGGAATGGCATGCATGGGTGCCAAAAAAGCCCGTATAGAATTTGCCAGGGCCCATGCTGAAAGAGATGAAGACTACTGGGACTCTACACTGTGGAGTGATGAGACCAAGATCAATGTTTTTGGAACTGATGGCTTTAAAACTGTATGGCGTCACAAAGGTGAGGAGTACAAAGAAAAATGCATGGTGCCTACAGTGAAACATGGTGGCAGTGTCCTTATTTGGGGTTGGATGAGTGCTGCTGGTGACGGGGAGCTGCATCTCATTGATGGTATCATGAATTCACAGATGTACTGCTCTATATTGAAAGAGAAGATGCTACCATCACTCTGTGCCCTTGGTCGTCGTGCAATTTTCCAACATGTCAATGATTCGAAACACACATCTAAGGCCACTGTTGCATTTCTGAAGAAGAACAGAGTGAAAGTGATTCAGTGGCCAAGTATGCATTCTGAAGAGACAAGTTGAGCATCACTCTCCATCCAGCATCCAGGCTCTAAAAGAGGTCATTCTTGAAGAATGGAAAAAGATAGATGTTGCAATATGTCGCCAACTTGTTCATTCCATGCCTAGAAGACTTGGTCCTGTCCTTGAAAATCATAGAGGTCATACCAAATACTAAATGTATTAGTTTTTGCTGTGGGGTGTATTCATTTTTGCATCACCCGATTTAAGTAAAACTGAAGATTTTGTAATCTTAGTTATATTATTAAGCCTCCTTTTATGTTCATGAGTTAAGCAAATGTTCTATAAAACTTGTTCTTGTGGACATTGAGATATTGATTACAATATTTTCAAAGGCAGTGTACTCATTTATGCTGAGCACTGTAGCTGTGCACATAGCCAAACAATTAATATAAAAGTAAATTTAATATATACTTCTCTTTGCTGCAGGGCGTACATCCAACATGTATTTCCAGACCCATGACCAAATTGGTATGATTGGTACAGGTCCCAGTCCCATGACATCCATGAATATCCCCATCCCGTTCAACCTTGTGATGCCCCCTATACCTCCACCTGGGTACATGGGACAGATGAATGGGCCCAGTGCAGGTGAGAAAGATGTAAAATGTAGGAGCCAGTCTAACTGCATATTTCCTACATATTTTTCAGTGAAAGCTGCTATCATGTGATACCTGACTTAACTTTCCTCCAGGTCGTGGTGGGGGTATGAAGGGAAAAGCAGGAAGTGGAGGTGGCAGCGGAACTCGAGGTGGCCGTCAAAGAAACCGCGGCAACACAGGAAACCACGGTGGAGGGAATGGAGGAGTGGACCGTGGGCATGGAGGACATATGAGCGGCAGCCAGGCCAGCCAGGACCTGGTCTCCCAGCCCTTCTCCCAGGGGCCTCTGACGCAGGGCTACATCAACATGAGCCAGCCATCACAGATGAGTCAGCCTGGGCTCTCCCAGCCTGAACTCTCCCAGGTTTGCCATTTATTGGGATTAGAGTCCTGATTTTTATTTTTATTTTTGCATATTTGTCACAATTAAAGTGTAGTAGTTGCCTCCCTTTGCTAAAATATGAATGAAGTGTGATTAACCACATTTGTGGAAAGTTGAGTTCAATTTCACGTGTTATACCCAGGCCTGATTACTGCCAGATCTGTTGAATCAAGAAATGACTTCAATCTTTGTTTTAAAGCAAAACATCATGCTGTGATCTAAAGAAATTCAAGAACAGATGAGAAACAAAGTAACTGACATGCATCAGTATGCAAAGGGTTACTAAGCCATTTCTAAGGCTTTGGGACTCCAGCGAACTGTTGTGAGAGTTATTATCCACAAGTGGAGCAAACTTGGAATAGTGGTGAACGTTCCCAGGAGACCAATCTACCAAAATTACTCAAAGAGCATAACGATGACTCATCCATAAAAGAACCCAGAACAACATCTAAAGAACTGCAGGCCTCACTTGCCTCAGTTAAGGTCTGTGTTCATGATTGAACATGAAGAAAGAGACTGGGCAAAAATGGCCTCAATGGGAGAGTTCATCTTGATTATTCCCAAGACTTTTGGGGAAATATTCTGCGGACTGATGAGACAAAAGTTTAACTTTTTTCTGTTACATTTGGTGTAAAACTAATTCAGCATTTCATAAAAAGAACATCATACAGTCAAACATGGTGGTGGTAGTGTGATGGTCTGGGGCTGCTTTCACATAGGGCCCGGCAGGTTTGGACAGCTTTTTCCCATTAATAAATTAATTATCATTTAAAAACTGTATTTTGTATTTACTTGGGTTGTCTTTGTGTAATATTAAATTTGATCTGAATCATTTAAGTGTGACAGATATGCAAAAAAGTCAAAAATCAGAAAGGGGTCAAATACATCTTGACAGTATTGTATATCTGTAGCATACATTTAGTATTCAAGAGATTATATGAAGTGCTAAGTAGGTGCACTATATGAGGAAAACTGTAGTCTGTTTATTCATTGCAGTTGGAATCTAATGTCAAAGATGTTTGCACATAAATGCCAAAGCCATATGTTTGTTTTCCACCTGGAAATAAGTGAATAACTGTTGACTGGTCTTTTTCATTTGTCCCATTATAGGACAGTTACCTAGGAGATGAGTTCAAGTCCCAGATTGATGTGGCCTTGTCCCAGGACTCCACCTACCAAGGGGAGCGGGCTTACCAACATGGTGGTGTCACTGGACTGTCCCAGTACTAGACTGTAAGAAACTCTGACTAATCTGTTGACTTATGAAACTGACTCACTGAAATTAAAGGAACATTTGGGCAAAACATGTTTACACTTTCCTGCTGAAGATGATAGGAATGATTTCTCTGCTCATTAAATATGAAGCTGGGCATAGTGCTGTCAAGCAGTTAAAAAGTACTTAATTAACCTGTGGTTAATTAATCTAAATTAATCACATATTAACATTTTTGCTGTGAAAGTATTTATAAATATTTCAGTCCAAATTAATTTTGGTAGACAAGTGAACCAACGAATAATTACATTACAACAGTAAAAACAATAAGGCACAATAAAAAAAGAGCAAGCACTATCTCTGTAATAAAGTAATCAAGGTAAATTTGAATATTAAAGAAAGGTGTTGGGGTATGTGATACATGGAAAATGTGTGTATTGTTCAGATGGTGCACAGATCTTGTTGTATAGTCTTTTTAATGGGGTCATCCTGTGGCTGAATGAGTTTTCATCTGCCACAGTACATTATAGAGCAAGTGAGACAGATTTTTGTAATTGACGTACTTTAAAGTTAAACACCTCTTTTAGCTTTTAACTGGGACCTCCGCTGTTAAACTGGTACGCTGTTAAATGCTTTGCTGAGGTGATAGACCAGAGATTACCAGGTGTTGGCATACATATATACTTACAGACTGTTTAGTACATAGTGTGAAGGACACCACGGAACATGATTACTCAGCTTTTTTTTTTTTTTTTTTTTTTTTTGCGCTTTTTTTTTTCTGTTATTGATTTATCAAAATGAATGCATTATTTTCACACCCCTAATTTAAACAGATTAAACAAACAAGATAGATGATGTCCTAATTAATGAGGCTTAGAGTAGTATTTCTCATCTATTTCTATGTGATAAAACAAAATAAATGTTTCAAACTGTTGGACTCTGGCTTTAAATGACAATACTTAACTGTGAAATTGTATATTGAAATGAGTAATGCCTAATATGTACTTAATATATGTCTGTCTTACAGGTTGCTGGAAAGGAGCTAGGCCTGTGTGAAGCTTAGTTCATCGGTATTTTAATCTGGGTAATAACAAAAAAGAACAAACATGGATACCCGTTTTCCACTGCTACAACCGAAGCACCACTGTGTGAAAGTAACAGAGAGACCGTGAGAAACCAAACAATCACAAGAGTGAGAGCAAAGCTGGGAGTAGAGCTGGACAGGAAGCGAGCAAGAGAAGACGGAGCAGGAAGATGGAGGAGAGAAGGCACTGCTGCTCACGCGTGAAGACATGGCGAAGGAGAAAGCTGTCATCACCAAAACAGCGCAGCTGGAGAGGCGAGACTTCCAACTTTCAAGGAGGAGGGTGGAAGGTCTCAAAGATTCTGGAGAGAGTGGGGCAATGGTGTCATCTTGTCCCTGGTGTGGCCCTGAAACTTGGGGGACCTCCGGGCAGTTTGGTTGGGAATCTTGCTCCAAAAGCTGAGAAAGATGGAGAAGAGGTGTCTCACACACAAGTCCTCCAAGCTAACTCAACAGGACATCTTCTGTGACTTGGAGAGAGAGAGGAAACAAGTGGACCCAACTCTTGAAGCAGTTGACATGGCAGCTTTTTTTATACTCTAAGCTTGAATCAAGGCTCTGCATTTGATCACCTCTAAGCATTCAGAAGAGAGGGTTTGGCTGTTTGAGTGAACTCAAAAGTTCTTGTGGTGGTGTGCCTCAAACAGTTGAAATAATATTTGAGGATTACATAGCCACGGATCATTCGCTTTTCTTTCTCAGCTTTGAGTTGGAAAGTTTTCAAAAAAAAGAAGAAGCTGTTTTCAGTGATGTAAGCTAGTGTAGTTAGCTGTCTTACAAGGCAGGTCTTTCTCAAGGTGGTCTGCAAAGTGGTGGAATTGGCTCTCAAAAATGTAAACGTAAAAGAAAAACACCTTTGTCTCCAGATCTTAGGAGGATTGCGCCAATGTCCGCATAGAAGGAGACAATTTTGTTTTTTTTTGCTGCTTCTTTGCGTCTTTTTAGTGTGCAAAAGAGTGAAAATTAAGCGCCATAGTCAGTTTATGACTGAAGGAATCTGTCATTCTTTTCTGCTGACCCTGAAGCTACTGAAGCTAGCAGATAGGAATGATCTTGAGCAGCTAAATGCATCAAAAAGCCAAATTGAGAGAGCAGTGCTCTCCAAAGACCTTTGCCCTAATCACATCAATAATATGGATCCAGTTAGATCATTTATGTACATACGTAATTATCAAAGTGAAGTGAAATGAAGAAACATCACTTTTATAAGTTGTGTGCTTAAGTTTTCATCCCTGTTGTGAAACACCTGACTGAACTACTCACTAGAGAGGATGGTGAAATCTTCTAAGGTCACATCTGACAACAAATGAGTTGAGAAATGTGGTCAGTTGGACCTGGGTGAAAGATAATTTGAGTTGTATTTAGAAAGGTGTAGGTAGTACATGCACTACAGTAGGAAATCTGCCATAAAAAAATTAAGACGTAACACAAGTATAATATCTGTGTAGGTAGGACATGAGTCCAGAGAAAGTTTTGTGTTTTCTTCCTCTAGTTTTTTGTTCTTTGTCATCCTAAAGTCTGGAGGTTATAGAAAACCTTGAACCTGTGGCGCCTTAAGGGAGCTGTCTGTCCACAAGATTTTCCCCAAGCGGATTAATAAAGTATCTATTATTATTATTATTATTATTATAAAGAGTCAAACTGTCAGTTGATTTGTTCTGTAACTTAGTTTTAGATTTAGTTCTCTGCTTTTGTTGTAAGTTTTATTGTCACATGCGTTATATGAACTTTTGTGAAGTCTCAGTGCAGTTTCTTTTTCCTTGGTTTCTCTTATTTCCTATCAGTGTGTGAACCTTCTTTTTTTGTGAAAACTGTCATTTTGATGTCACTGAAATACCTACGCTCTAACAGTTTGTCTTGAACTTAGTCACCTTTACTCTGATCATAACATTGGCTTAAGTATTCATAATGTTTGGTTAGTTGTCACTTCTAGAGAGAACCTTGGGAAAATTACCAAATTTGAATACAGTTCTGCAGAACATGTCACTAATACGTGTTTGTACTAATACACTAATACGATTATTGTGGTAACAAAAACAGTTACTAAAACAATCCTTAAGCTGTGCAGGTGATTAATCTGCCTCCTGAACAGAAGATGTATATGTTTCTCTCCATGTTGCATCCTATCTGGAGAAGATCACCATTGACAAACTCAGTGAAATTAAAATGCTACTTTAATGAAAACAACCGAATCGCCCATTACTAACCTCATTCTTTACCAACACACATAGTTTTGCATGTGCTGTGACTTGAGGGTAACTTCCGGGTTGGATGTTTTCCTCTTTTGTGTTATGATAATATTTATTTGGCATTTTGCTGTTTAAAACTGAGCTGAAATACGTTTTTGTGTTGAACATGAGGCTGCACATTTAGTTTTTCTGCTCACTAATTGATGTTTGTGAGCATAATTTTATTAATTACTGAGATTCTCCTGTTAATAATCGTGGGAAATTAAAGTTTGCTTCTTTTTGCTCCTTCAACAGATTCAACTGTTTTATTATTAGTATGTTTTTTGGTCTTTTTAGATATCAAAACTGCCTGATGCTAAAATATATATCTATAACGGTTACAGAGCCTAAATGGGCTGTAGTATGACTGTGAAGTCTTTTTAGGTCATACTTCTCCTTTGGGATGATATTTCATTAAGGCTTAAACCTGGCGGCACCACGCAGATCTACGCATTACATCCAGGTTGCGGTGCGCTCACATGCGGGCTCATTGGCTGCAGGCGGGTTGACACAGTTTCCCTGCTTCACCGCCTCATGCAGCTGTAGCGGGTGCTCGGAGCCTGGGAGCCAGCAGGTGGTACTCTACTGTTGAATGCGAGCTGCCGGCTGGACAGGGTGCTGAGCAGAGACCTCCGACCACCAGGACGACGATAGAAAGACCAGGAAACCTTCTGCACCTGCTCCGGTCGAACATGGGCTCGTACGGGACCGCGGTCACTTCAGTCATCGAGGTCAGCCGCTCTTCCTCCTCCGGGTTGTGACTCTCCGCGCTCCGCAGAGGTGATCGGCGGACCCCCGCGACCAGGACAGGACGGTGCTGACACTTTGCGGGCTACAGCAGGCGCTGTGTAGGGCTTTGCAGTGAAACCTCCGCCCCTGGAGAATAAAGCAGGAAAGAAAAGCATTGGGTACGGTGAAAGAAAGACTTGAGTGGGACAGTAGCATCAACGTGGAATTATTGTTAGATAACAGACTCAACAAGGGTTTATACCGAAATGGGGTAAGTGTGTCTATCTTTGTACAGCCTACACGAAATTAGGCTTAAAGGGATAATTGAAAGCAAGAAGTTTGTTGTGAAATTTGTGGGGAAAAAATCTTTAAAAATAATAATTAGTCCTTTTTTTCCTGTTCTTAGGCCCAATACTTGTCCAGTTAGTGGATGTTCTGCTTCAACTCGTTCTCTCTCTTTTTGTAGAAAAGAAATCTCAGTCACCTTGTAAGATGTTTCCTCACCACAGAGAAAGGTAAGAACATTCATTACCTTGACCTTATTTTCCATATGAAGTTGATTCTCTGTAGTTGTGACCTTAGGATGAAAAACACCTGTCGTTTTGATTTTAGAACAAGTGACATTTGGACATAACTTATAAACAATCAGTTAATTAAGAAATGTGAAGCATGTAGAATCAGATCTGACGGATTTCGCTTTGCAGCACATCTAGAACAGTGTTTGGGTTTGTTTTTTTTTCCACCCTACACAAACTCAACAGGCTAATTTGATGTATGTGTTAAATTAAGATGATCATATTCTGCAGTGTTTTTCCTCTGTGTGGCCCCAGAGTCTTCAGATTATTTGATCCATAATTCTTAGCAGTGACGCTGCTTAGGATGCTTTTATTGGAGTTGTGAAAGGAGGGAGAAGCGAGGCAAGCAATACTGTGAGAAGCTGCTAATTTCTGACAGATTTGTTAAATATGTGTGTAATAACCATGGGTACACTGTAACAGTGTAGTGAGGCTACTGTTATCTGCACCAGGACAACTGTGAACTGCCTCATACAGCTGTTTTGGCTGCTCATTGGACACTGCTGTCTTTCAGATTGAGTATTTAAAGGCTTTAGTTGCAAGCAGCAACTTCCTTTTAGCACGAGATAGACTGTAGGATTGGGAATAAGTAAAAATAACAGGTTTCATTGAGGTAAATGTTCTAACAGTTGTGTTTAAAAAGATTTAGATAGATCAGATCAGAGGGTGATGGGAGAAATCAAGTAAAGGAGATTGTGGATGTTGTAGATTGTGGTAGGAGTAATATGATATATAATAATATAATGATAGGCCTGGTAGCTTAATGGGATAAACATCAGACTGGGATGCAGAAGGTAGCAGGACCAGACTCCTAGCCCATCCCCCATACCAGGTGTGTCCTTGAGCAAGACACTCAGCGCTAGCTCCTTGTAAGTCGCTTTGGATAAAAGCGTCTGCTAAGCAAAGCAAAGTAAAGGAATAACTCGTATCGCAATCGTTCATCCTGAGATGCAGCTCTGACCTCTATCCGATCACTACTGGGCTTTGTTGTGCTTAGAGACCCCCCCATTAAGCCCTGCAGGCCACATCCATCTGTTGAGGATGACGATTGAGAAGTGATCGACTGGTTCACATATGTAGTCTCCAAAATGCCTGTCTCTGTCTTAAAGAGTTCCTGGTTTGACTGCTGTTCTGTCATGAGGGTCGGGGAAGCAGTGCATGTTGCTCGGTTGGATGCCATGAAATGTCAGATTCGTTAGGAGAGCACAAATACCAAACCTCCGGCAAGGTCAAAGCAGTAATGGGACAACTTTATAATTGAGTGTGGGATCTTTCCTCTGTTTTCATTTCACTTCTGGACATAGTGCTTCAATACGCATCTTATTTGTTGGTCATCATAACTGACCTTGTTAGTTGTAATATTACCCTTCATGGACTGTTCATTAAAAAAAAAAAAGGTGACTACTCAAACAGTGTCTAAAGACAAATTCCTATAAACACTTACTGCAAATACTTAGCATGGCTACATAACCAACACTTATTGTCACATATCACTAGAAAGCCAGAGCGCAAATCTCACGTCCAGCTTCAGACAAACTGCACTCAGTACAGTGTCTTGTCTCAGTCAGACCTCAGATCAGTGCATCAGTGGTTGTGAAAACTAAGCAGAAGATCCACTTACAACAGGGGGATTAGAGAAGACTTATAGCGCGAGTTATTATCAGACAGGAGTGCCATTGAAATATCACAGTTCATATCAACATCTTCACTTCTGTGTATGTATGAGTCTTTGTCGTGGTCTCCCGTGGTGAGAAACTCACAGAGAGACCATTACTGGATATGTGTGTCACTAATGGGGTCAGATATAAATGTACAATGACTGGCCAAAATAATACTGTTCTATTGGGAAAAGCCACTGCAACTTACAATCCTGCTTAGAAGACGTGTCCTGGTTTTTACCATTTCATACTTTAACTTGGCTCCTCTTTTGGACAACATTTTGATGAGATGGAGATGGAGCAGCAAACATACGTTTGAAGAAGAGCAGCATCTTGTCATGACATGTTTGACATATGACATGACATATTCAGTGTAATAAACTTTGTAATAACCATCGCTACCGACACTACCAAAGACATATCAGCATTAGGCTTATAATGTGTTTCAAGTCGTTTCAAAAGGGAAGACGTCTAATTTCAGACTTTCAGCGTAAAATGTGTTCATATATTTCTGTTTACGTGAGAGTATATTGTCATGTGTACATTATTTTAGATTAAATTGAGGGAATACACAGTTAGACTAGACTTAGTTTAACTCCAGCAGAGGAAGAAGGGAATTAAAAAGAGAGAAAGACCTGAAGTGGTTAGCTTTTAGTACCACATGACAGAGGCTCAACCACCACAGAAACTTGTGACTTTGTTGCTTTGATATATTTACCTCATATCCAGGATACATCTCTGCGAATGCTGCCGGGAGCAGAGCAGAGGGGGAACGACTCAGGAGAGGGTTCATAGTCTTTTAGTCAACATCATTTGCCAGTTAAGTCACAGCCCTGTATGGCTGGTAAATGACGCAGGAAAAAGTAAGAGCAAGCCAAAGGATGACTCCAAAATCTGTCCCTGGGTGGCAGAGATAGATGGAGATCTCCCATTATAAAAATATATATATTCAAGGAGTTCCCTTTTAAGACTAAAACTCTTGATTGTGAGCACAAGCATATTTTAGTCTGAGAAAATGTTTTTATCGTTGTACGAGTTTTAAATATCTACATAATATAGAATTACTTTGAAATCATTGTTAATAGACGTGCAGTCTGTGGAGAGATTTTCTTTTTTCCTGTATATCAAAATGTACTCGTATATCCTCATTACTGTTTTTTCAGGGAGCAGCCGATCTTCAGCGCCCGGGCCCATGTTTTCCAGATTGACCCCGCCACCAAGAGGAACTGGATGCCTGCCAGCAAGCATGCTGTCACTGTGTCCTTCTTCTATGATGCCAATCGTAATGTCTATCGCATCATCAGCGTGGGTGGGACTAAGGTGAGCGGGAAGAAAATGACAGTAATGACGCTAACGTTGATAATGTATACAAAGTTGTATGTTCAGTAAGAAAATTAAAATAATAGAATGTATAAAAAGATCAACAGATACTTCCTGTATATCCACAACTAAAAAGCACAACATTGTTCACAGTTAATTAAATTGTGACAGGGACTCAGAAAATTGGAGGTGAAGAATTTATACAATAACAAAACCATAGGGAGTTTCAACAAATTAGTAGCCACAGTGACTTTCTTGCAAGCCTGTGGATTTAGATTACAAAGAAGAGGACACATTGAGCACTGGGGGTGGGAGGGGACTCTATCTGATCTCTTCTTAGCACCTCTGTTCTGACCCACATTTCAACCTACCAGAAGGCAGTGCAGGGGGCCAGTTGATCGTCCAGCAGCCCAATCCTGCCAGGACTGGTGTCTGGCTTCAGAATAATCTTCACTGCTGTCACTGTCTAACATGTTATGTCAAAGAAGCCACAGCAGAAATGCGGACAGTGGCGTTGATGTAATCATTTGTTGGACCGCAAAGAAGGAGGAAAAAGCTTCCTCCTAAGCTGCCATTGCCCTGCAATCCTGTGATTTTAAATCAGTTCCATTATTGTAAGGCTGGAGGTGACGTAAAAAGGTTTATAAATAGATCTGCTGTAATATCTTTTTCTCTTGTGCTTAGGGAGAAAGAGGTAGCTTTGTCCACTTCCCTGAGAATGACGTGATAAATCAATGTTTGTCTATGCATCTTTCCAGCTGCCCGTGACAAATTTTAAATTTTCCTCTGCTCTTTTTTATTTCATTTGAACAATAAGAGATTGTGATGTGTGTGCAGAGCTTTGGGTTTTGGTCGTCAATTTCAAAATAATAAACTTGTCTCGAGGGAGAAATAGTTTGAAAGTAGCTGCTTCACACACAGATGTTTTCCTTTGTTTGTAGCAAACGTAAAACATTAAGTCATGTAGGTGTAGTGTTCAAATAATGACACAAAAATATCCCTTTAAAGTTGTTATTTTTATTAAAAATGTAAAAAAATAAGATGAATCAATAAAACATGTCGGCACCACCTATGTTAAAAATATAAAATGGGAATTATTCTTGCCAGAGAAGAACAATTTGTGAATATACAGTATTTCACATATGTATTGGTTGTTATAGCTTATGTGGAGAAGATCCTGTAGTGTTAGAGTAGTAGTGAAATACTAATTAAAAAATAATTATATGTACTGGACTCTTACCTCGACTAAATGAAAATAACAAAATAACTTTCCCCAGTATCATAATACAACACATTTCTCTAACCCCTGCTCTCGTCAGTGACATCTGTCACTTTAGCAGAATGAGGGGACACATACACTACTCACAAAAAGTAAGGGATTTTCGGCTTTCGGGTGAAATTTCAGGATGAACCTAAAATGCACTACAACCTTTACAGGTGAACTTAATGTGACCTTCCC
>JAUMHL010000010.1:7908619-7928373 GCA_032362345.1 Sandelia bainsii
GTGTGAACGTTTTACGTTTTCCATAAATTTCACCCGAAAGCCAAATATCCCTAACTTTTTGTGAGTAGTGTATGTGTCACACTTTGACTCTCTCTCCTTCATGACAATTTGCTTTTAAAATGGAAAATAACACTAATGCTGGTTATTCACTTCACTTTTGTTGTGTTTGCTGCACTATGCCTCCCATAAACATCCGTCTATGTTTTAGAACAACACAAAGTGATGATCGTTTTTGTTGTCTGCGTTTGCAGGCAATTATCAATTGCACCGTTACACCCAGCATGACGTTTACCAAGACATCCCAGAAGTTTGGTCAGTGGGCTGACAGCAGGGCCAACACTGTCTATGGGCTGGGTTTTGCTACAGAGCAACAGCTTCATCAGGTAAATTGTACCAAAGTCTACTGAACTATCTGTAGCCATATGTAAATGAAAATGTCTTGTGTTTATGTAATTTGCTCTCAACCCTCATCTGCAACAGAGATTTTGAACTTAATTCGGTTGAAATGCGTATGTGTTTTGTTATTACAAGTTCATTAACTAAAACAGTTTATCACTTGTCCTCTTTTGAAAAGTTCTCAGAGAAGTTTAAGGAGGTGAAAGATGCCGCTCGCCTGGCACGAGAAAAGTCGCAGGATAAAGAATTGGCCAACACAGCGCTTACCATCGCTGCTCCTCAGGTGAGCTCATGCAAAGAAAAAAAAAAACGGCGAAAGTAGAGCAAGCCTCTGCAGGTAACAGGCAGAAAGTGTAAATGTGAAAACTTTGTCACGATCCACTGAAATGTCCAGTGATGCATTTTTGGCATTCTAGGATTGAGGAGCACAGGCCAAGGTCAGATGAATGCACCTGTGTTACTTTGCAGCAGTTCAGCCACTAGACAGAACCACTGTGTGCAGTTTAAAGCAGTGAAAACAGGATGAGCTGGGTCACTTGTCTCAGAGGGAAGTGAAAGTGAGGAAAACTAGGACGGTGGTAAAATTATCCCATGCCACTCATACGCATTTCCTACCCACTGCTACCGAGAAGCTTTTATCTCAAACATTGTAATGATAAAAATGTTGTCAGCTCAGTCCTCTTTTGATCAATAGAGAATAATTACCCGTCAGTTACATCTGCTTAGTCACCAGTCATGCCCATTTCCTTTTAATTGTATAGCTGAATTCCAAGTGATCTCTCTCACTCTGTATCCAAGCCAGATATCCAGAAATTTGCCAACTACATCAATTAATTGTAGCGCTGTGCTGCATAACTGATGGTGTATCTAAGTAGGATTGTGACTGTGATATTTTTGAAAAGGTCATAATGGATAGTTTGGGCTGACATGTTTTTGTTTTGTTTTTCTACCTGGTGGATTTCATCTGTAGTTCTCACAGGTGAGTGTTTTGATATTTTATCTTCTGAATCTCAAAAATCCCGTTGTAAATTTGGCATCACCCAAAAACAGAAACTGTCACTGGAAGTAATCTAAAACAGAACTAATCCAGTGTGGGTGCAAATATGCTCTGAAAACCTTTTCATTCTCTCTCTGAGTGCATTTATTTATACCTGATTTAATGGTCATTCATGTTGCCTTATTTTATCTGACCACATGTGTCATTAGGAGAGTCCATTTACTGATGTGTTTCTCAGGACATCTCGGATGAACTCCAGTCTCCACCAGTGATGTGTGTGAATGGACCGGAGGACAAGCTGTTCCGCAGCCAGAGCGCGGACATCACGCTGTCTTCTGAGAAGGAGCGCATTAAAAAGATGCTCTCTGAGGGGTAACAGAGTAACGCACAAACACACACAGTCGCCAAAACACAAACACAACAGAATGGAAAACAAGCACTTTCAGTTTCACCTTTTATTTAAACAGTTAAGTGTTGGAGTAGGAATCCCTTTGTGAAGTGCTTACTCTGTGGACAGTAGGTGATAAAATTGTACTTGTGTTCAATTGTGGTTGTTGTTGTGCTATGAACTTTTTTCTGTTCTGCACAAACAAAGTTCAATCAAGAAGAAAACTTTTTTTTTAAGTTATCACTTTTATTCTTTGCACACAAATATGTGGAGTTGAGCTTGAAGGTTCATCATGGAAATGTAGTTTGACAGAAACATTTTGTAGCACATTTCCACTTTGTCATACAGGAATCCAGGCCTTTGAGCCAGATCTCATGGTTTTCATGAGTAAATGGAGATTTCCCAGTTGTCAAGGAGATGATTTAGCCTTTAATACATGACCATACTTTGGATTTCATATAACGGGTGATAACCATCTCCTGCATGAAGCTGTTTACAGTGTAATATCATTAAAGGAACTGTGTGTGCAATTCTGCAGCAGTAATCCTAAACAGTAGACATCTTCATAAAACAATCAATAACCTTGTCCTGTAACTGTTTCCCTGTTAGATAGTTTTACCTTCATATTACAACTGTTTTTCCAGTAACTCACTCCCCAGGTGGTTAGGGTTTGGGGTTTGGGGTTAGGATGAGGTTAGGTTCAGGTAAGACGTAACGCATATCAAGTGGGAAACAGACCTCAACACAAGACCAGTATCCAATGCAATGTTTGGGGAATATATTACTTTGAGTACAGTAATTCTAAAATCAGCTTAATGAGGCTGCTACAGATTTCATCAACACTATTAGTTGAGCAGGTTACCTTTAATGTCCACCTTCCCTCCAGTGTTCTGTATTAACACTGTTTTCATTTCTTTGGTTAATTACGGTTTGACGTCACTTGATTTGTTGTCTAGGAGATTAGGAGACCATTGTTGAGGTGATGACTCATACATAATATCAAACAAGGCCTGTAAACATCCATTGACTCCTCTGAGCCACCCACAATGCTTTAATATCCTCCTAATATCCAGACAGCTGCTTCTGAATGGTTACCATGGAGTATCAAATATCAAAAGACACTTTTACTGATCTGTTCTGCAGACTGTACACATGATAAATATATATACATAATATATATAAATATGTATATAATCTATATTATATATTAATAAAATATATGTGTATATAAATAGATCAATGATTGTAAATGTCTGTTATGTACTTGGTAGAATCACATGGAATATAGATGTTCCCATACACCGGGAAGAGGCCTGTTTTACTGACCAGGGTCAGCACAGATATTCACGTTGTTTCGGGGGGAAAAATGTGGAAAAACTACACATAGGAAAATATGTGGCAGTCATCTTGGTCAGCGAACATGTCCCTGATGTTCTACTTGTTCTCTGTTTCTTGAAACAAAAAAATGTTGAGTTCAATGATGCACCTTAGTTAGGGGCATGTCACTACTCTATTTTCATTAGAAAATAAATCCATCCATCCGTCCATTTTCCTAACCACTTGTCCTCGTAAGTGTCGTGGGGGGTGCTGGAGCCTATCCCAGCTGTCATCGGGTGAGAGACGGGGTACACCCTGGACAGGTCTAGAAAATAAATAATAAATCATTACTAAATTCATACATTTAAATAATCAGTAGCTGTTATAAGATATGTGCTCTCTGGTCTGTAGGTGCTGCTACAGTTCTTGGTGAAGCCTCCTTAATATTTTTGTGTGTTTTGGTGTTTGTGTTAATCAGAGCATGTTCCAGCTGTTGGTGGCAGTAAACTTGGTTGTTACTACACAGTGAGCTGCAGTTATCTGCATCATATTGCAATGTTTAACACAAGACTCGGTTTTGACAGTGAACTCAGCGCAAAGATCTGTTGACAAGACCACGTGCAGTAGCTGTTCTGGAGATTTTCCTTAAAATCATATGATCTTCATCAGCAGGTGGAGTTTGTCCAGTTATCATCGAAATGTTTTCTGGGCAATCAAAGGACTTCTCATCTGCAATTAAAATATGTATAATACGTCTGGCCATAAGTCATATTATCATAAGGCTTGTGTATACAGTATTGTACTGACTGTATCATGTCATTTTTCAGGTCTATCTGTGAGATGAACCTGGAGGCCGAGCTCTTCACGCTACAGGACAGCAACTCCAAGCTGGTGGCAGCTTTGCATGAAGCTAATGCTAACGTGGAGCAGTGGAAGAAACAGCTAACAGCGTACCAGGAGGAGATGGAGAGGCTGCGAGAACAGGTGAATCTTGACTGACAGACACTCGGGGACAAGGGACACACTGAAGAAGTCTTTTTATTACTGGGTTTCTAACATTCCTTTGCTCAAATCACAAATCAGATTGTACCACACCAGTGTGACAACATAGAAGAGTGTTGTTGCCTTCAAGTCCTACTCCTGCCTCTAAATTTAAATTTAAATTAAATATGTTTTTGGTACATATTTAATTAGTTTTACTTTGGATGTTTAATCCAGAGTGTTGGTTTTATAAACCTAATGGTTTTGAGCTGCTTTGTGCTACAACAGCATAATTTGTATATATGTTATATAATTTATATTTTAAATAGTTCTCTAGATAGTTTTACATATGGTCAATACCATAAACATTAAACCCATAGAATTTGGTGTCATATGTCTGAAATTCAGGTGATTAATTAAAAGTAAAATTGGGAAAAAAAAAAAAAAGGCTTTGTTCATTATTCAGTCCATTACCGAAAAGTAGTGGTTCACTCTTGTGGTTTCTGAAATCTTTTAGCCTTTGTGTGCACTCAAAAGCTACATATTTAAATCACACAATTACTCTGTAAATGATGGAGCTGTGAAGTTCTGCTACGGCACCCAACACTCAGGTTCTTGCTGAAGAAAAGTCTTGCTCAAATAAGAACAAGGCGACGCTGACGGGATTCTGTTAATCTGTTGCTTTCAGTAAAGTCGCACACACAGGTCAAGTTGGTTTTGACTGGGTTGTCATTTTCAGGAAAAAAAAAAGGTTTGACTTAGTCAGGCTGGAAGAACCCTTAAAGCTTTAATCAAAGTGTTCTCTCTGCTGGTTGAACAGGTTCACTGTGCACATGACAATGTCGCATTTCACCACAGGAGAGTTTAGTCAATCTATCTAGTCTTATCCTCAGGAAGGTTTTACACTTGAATTACCTTTCAGGTTCCAGTGGATGTAGATGCCTCAGACCCGGATTCCCTTCACCTTTACAGTGTGCCTTTACGGAATCGATTACTTCTTTCTAATTCTTTAGCAGTCCACTTATATTCTGTTATTTCACCAAGAAACAGTTTTAATCATCTTGATCCAAATTAACCCAGAGAAGTGAGAACCAGGTCTCCTTTAGACCAAGTTCTTGTTTCCTCTATCTGAGGAATGGGACCAGGTGGCTGAAAATGGTTCACGTCTCTGGGGTGGTGTGAGAGGGAGAGGGGTTTGTAGGGCAGCAATATCCTACTTTCAATGCCCCACTTAGGAAAAAATGAAAAATCACCAGAGGGAGCTGCCATCCACTCTTTTCCTTTTTTCTTACTACTTCTTACTTTCTTACTATTTTATTATATAATAGTTAATTAAAATCTGACTGCACACGTGATCTGTCTTTATGTGGATGATGCTGCTGTGATAATGTCTCATTAAGCATCTGTAATAAAAATCTACTGTGCCGAGGTAGAGGAGATTGCTATTTGGCTTTGTGACAACAACTTTCTCTTCACTTAGGGAAAACTGAGACCATCCTATTTCAAGTGTTACGTAAAAAAATATTTTTCAGTAAAGGTAGGTCAGATAATAATAGCAGTAAAACCCATTGTCAGTTATTTAGGATGTAGATTAGATAATCAGCTTTCTGGAGACCCCATTACACTAAAATCATGTAGCAAAATCTATCAAACACATTTTTAGCCAGCAATGCAGCCGTGTGTGATAGTGCAACGTTAAAAATCCTGGCCAGAGGCTTTAGTGCAGTGCCATTTTGACTACTCTGTTTGTGTGTTGTAAGGTGGCAGAATTGGAGGCCCATGGAGGCCAAGGCCCCAGTGACCTGCTGAAAGATGAGCTGACCCAGTCCCTGGAGGAGCTGGAGGCCCTGCTGAAGGCCAAAGATGAGGTTGTTATTTTAGTGTTTCATTTTATTATCAGCTGTGATGTGTGTGTGTGTGTGTGTATAAAGCCGTGATGTTCATCACATGTGTTAATAAATGAATCAGCTACTGGAACTAAAGTGTAACTTTCATTCTTTTCCAGGAAATCCACATTTTGCAAAGCAAGAAAGCAGAGTACCATGAGATGGAGCACGATAGAGATGAAGCCATACACAGACTACGGGTAAGAGTGGGATTATTATATCAAAATTGCATATTTTCAGAAATTGTGTACACATTTGTGGTGTAATACTGAAATAATTAGGTTAGGTTGAGAACAGCACATCATAACATTATGATTAGTAAATTTCCCTTGCTTTGCCACTTTCTTTAAATCCATTTAAATCTCATTTTATTTAAACAGCCCAATAGCATAAATCGGAAACCTGATGTCCTCTGTCCTTAGACCCACACCCTCCTTTGATTCTTCCTCTCTGTAGGAGATGGACATGCGTAATTCAGAGTTGGAGCGACGCATCCAGAACACAGAGCAAAACCTGAGTAACTCTCTGGAGGAACGGGATCGCATGGATTCTGAGATTCAGAGGGCCGTCGAAATTCTGGACATCAAGATCTTTGACCTTAATGACCTCCGCCAGAGCCTGGTTAAACTCATCGACAAATAAGGAGAAAAAATACAATCCACAAAAGAGTTTGAACACGAGACAGGGTTTTTTTTTGTCACGGCCGTTACAGCAGGGAGTAAACAAAACAAGATGGAGCTGGTCCCTGTCCTCTTCAAGCACAAGAACCACCTCAGCTGCAGGACGGTTTCTCCGTGTCTGTGTTGAAGCAGTGGCTGTGGTGTACTCAACAACATGCTGTAGGTGTGGGCCTAAGCAGCAGCGTATACATGGTAAATGCCTGTCCAGTCTAATGTAACACTTCATGTTGCTTTCAAGGGTAACATTCAATGCAATAAACCAACTTTAAGGTAAGTGCTTCACAATGCTAGACATTAAATATCAAGAACTGGTGCTTGTAGTTTTTCATAAGTATGATTTTTGTAAAAAACAAAAACAAAACAAAAAAACAAACAAAGGCAATGCAGTGTCAGTATGATTGATTAGAGGCCTTGTTTTTGTCATTTGATGTTAAAACATCTTTACAACTAAAATTAGTCCATGCAATAAATAATGATAATGACATACTTTATTGATCCTCTTGGGGAAATTAAGTGAAAGGAACAGCAGACACAGTGCAAATTTTAAAAAAGCGCACAAGACAAAATACTTCTTAGAGGATTTCCTGATTAATGACCTGAAAACAACAGAATCGTTGCTGAATTAACAGTAAACAAAGTTTGATTTGTGCAGAGATAAACCTGTTTATAGTTTTGAAGTTACCCATATATAATGTAGCAGCTACAGTATAATGAAATGTGGAGTGCTTCTAGGTGGTGCTTTGCCACAGGAATAAACAATTACATATATTTAAGATCAGTGAA
Organism: Sandelia bainsii; assembly: GCA_032362345.1. Taxonomy (NCBI): domain Eukaryota; kingdom Metazoa; phylum Chordata; class Actinopteri; order Anabantiformes; family Anabantidae; genus Sandelia; species Sandelia bainsii. The sequence goes on from JAUMHL010000010.1 coordinate 7,916,048, forward strand.
ACAGTACGCTAATAGTATTTGATATTAGGCTAAAGCATGGATACACAACTTGAATTTAAACAGTAGATCTAAATATTAACACCAAAGAGTCACTGAAAAGACCTTTCAGCAGCTTGTCTATAATATTTAAGCTTGTAAGGAACCTTTAAATCTAAAATAATTTACAGTAACTATTAAGCACATGTTAACAGATAGGATGTATTACACTATTAAAGTTATGGTTTAAATCAATAATGCTACAGTAAATAATAAGTAACTACAGATAAGTTTAACTGGCATTTGGACTGGCCCAGTCTGAATAATCGTCAGCTCTTTAGAAACCACTAACTTAGTTTTTTATGATAGCTCCACATCTTAATAGACACGTCGCTCTGATTGGTGTGATGCATTCAAGTAAGTTTAGAACACATTTTTCTGCCTTCTGTCGTTCTTTCAGCACGCTATCTTCAGCTGTGGACAGCACTATTTTCTATAGGCCGTGCTCCGCGTAGTGTGATCGTACTGTCTGAAAATGAATGTACTTAACTGAGTCTTATGTCACACTGACTGTACTGTTTAACAACATCGACAATGTTATGTTTGTACTCACTTTTTCAAGCCTTATAGTCCCATTTTAAAGATGGTTGTGAGCAGTGATGCCAGCTCTTTTTCAAGCTTTGAGCTTTTGTCGTGATAGTTTGGCAATAAAAGCGAAGAATACAGTAACTCAGTCATTCGGATTTACTTTTTCTGACATTTGTTGATAAAGTGTATTTTCACCACAGTATTAACCTAAATGGTTTCAGCAAGGTCACGAAATATTAACCTTTAAAAAGCAATCAAGACAAAAATATTAGTTTCACATTATTTTTCATGTGCCATCACATCTTTACAGTCACGTTTAAACTATACTTCACCTTAGTTGGAAGCTATAGTGAAAATGTGAGCGTAAGCTGCCTTTTTACCAAATACAGCTGCTGCCACCACTGGTCTAAATTTGATTAGATCAGTTACACAAACCAGGCAAATATTCATAATGTTACTATAAGCAAGTCCTGTTTTACTGACAGCACTGATCCGTGATTCCAGCTGTCCACTTCAGTTTCTTCTTGGGTCTGACGTTACAGGTAGGTGTGTCCACACTTCTTCTTGTGGTAGTTGACCGCACGTGGACGTGAACGAGCACAGCAGCTGATATCAGAGCAAACTCATCTGCATTGTTTCTCCAATTGACATCAGCAAAATCTACATATTTTTTTTCTGTTTTGTAAACACACAACCACTAGTTTCATTAGGTAACAGTATAAATGTCACAATAGTTCAGTGAGAACTAAGAAATGAACCACTGATTTGATTCAAGCTGGAACACTGAAAACTCTACCGGTCAACCTACAATGGAACCATTTAGACAGGACAGTGTCTGTCATGACTCCCTCGTGCTCTTTAGAGGTTACTATTAACAGCTAATGTGTGATCTCAGTCGGCTCAGGCTCACTAATATACCGCTGTGAGATGATGTTTGTATACATATTTCTGGCAGATAATCCTTTCGCAGATGTACTTCTGAGCCAGATGTTTCAGAGATGTCTCTGTGATGCCCCCTCTGTGCAAACACACATGCTCTTATGCAACCTTTCGTACATTACACTGACATAATAAAAGTATTTGTAGTTTTTGTGATCTTTGAACCAATCTTGATGATGATTTTTGGTGTGATAAGTTTGGAGAGACAAATTCCAAGAAATGAACCATTTCCCTACAACCAAAGGTGCTTCACTGCTATGAAGACAATCCTGAGCTTAATTTTAAATTGAATGAGTATGAATTTAATGCTACGTTGCATGGAAATCAACAGAATACACCACAATCATAAGACGGAGAGTAAACCAGTGCTTGGCTTAAAAATTATTTTATTTGTATTTGTGTCAGTTTATGGTTAAAAAATATGAAGTTAATATAAATAAAATATACGAAATGTTACACAAGACAAATCTAGAGCCTGTAGATAAAACCACAGAGGGTAGAAGCTGCTTGTAATTTTAACTCCCATCTACTCACTACCTTCTCTTTCTTGAATTTTGGCTTTGGTATTCTCAGCAGTGTCACTGGGCTCCAGCTCAACGGTATTAGTTTTGCTCGTCAGTGTTTTCACAAAAATCTGCATCTTTTGTCACTAAAAGGAGAAAAATACAAGACATTAACACCAACAAGCAAATGACACAAAACTATTGTTACTGTTCCTGTACGTTTGACAATATGTTACTTCCTCATAATTTTTATTACCTATCCAGGTACCTTAAGTACGTAAGTCAGTAAGCCAGCAAACAAAACAAAAAAATACGACTTCAAATGCGTGTAAGCTGTATAAAGGTGCAAATACACCATAGAGTGAACTACGACAGGTAAACCGTCTTCCGGTTTGATCAAATCTGCATTTCACCACGTTCATATTCACCATCTGATGAGCCCAGTAAAGGAAAACAGGCTCATGTTTGTTTTTTATCTGCTGCTCTGACACATCTGCACAGATGTAGCAGGGATGGCAGGGAGGCTGACATGTGGATTTATCGGTAGGGACGATCTCATGTATTTATAAAACACAGTAGTAATCAAAAATATAACAAAGCAAATATAATTTAACATATAAATTATATATATTCCAATATAAAATAGATTGAATATTAATTGACACCATAAATGTGAGTCGTCCCTGGGTGGGCTCGAACCACCAACCTTTCGGTTAACAGCCGAACGCGCTAACCGATTGCGCCACAGAGACAACGATGCCCATTCACGTACTTTTATGTTTTTAACCTCTCATCTCACGAATTACCAGTGTTAATCACCGACGGACGCGCAGATCTGGCGACTTTTTCTGGTGTGTTTGGAGACTTTTGGAGACTCTGTCGCCAAAGCACATATTGCTTTCTGCCGTTCTCAACGAGCAGCGGGTTCTGCCGTGGGCTCCTCCCCCGTGTCAAAGCACTCCCAGACGGCCCAGTCCTGGCGCATCAAAAAGCTCAAAGCTGCAGTTAGAGCAGGAGATATTCACCCTTCCGCATTCAGTCACTCCTAAGTGAACCATAAGGTTCAAATCCAAACCAGACTGAAGAAAGCTAAACTAAAACAATAATAATAATTAATTTAAAAAACTAAAAATAAACCTAAGTGGGCGGCGGTGTGAATGTGAGTGTGCATGGTTGTTTGTCTCTATGTGTCGGCCCTGCGATGGATTGGCGACCTGTCCAGGGTGTACCCTCTCGCCCGATGACAGCTGGGATAGGCTCCAGCACCCCCCGTGACCCTTACGAGGACAAGCGGTTAAGAAAATGGATGAATGGATAAACCCAAGTAGCTCTGCCAGGGTGTTTATTTTAGGTCACTTTTTCCGGTCCCCAGCCCGAATAAAGGAAGAGAGTTGAAACTGTGACATTAAAAAAACAAGAATCGACCGAATTAAGTTCATTTGTAGTTTTAAAAATATATAGGGTGTGTTTTACTAATTTTTTGTCTCTCCCAGGATTTTATTCCTACATCGTCCATTACAATTACATACACATAGTCAATTATGCAAATTAGGCGATGACGTATTTTTCACCGCTAGCTGGGTAATCACAGGCAAAATATAATAAAATATAATTTTAAAATACATGTAAGCATGTAAAACACAAGTAGTTAGCTGATGACAACAGTCGATAAAACTGGTATCTTCGTTTTCTACTCCAACGTATTAAGTTAGCTAGTTAACAGGCTGTATTAACCAGATAAATCACTTTAAAGGCTTAAAGTAAAAAAAAAAAAGGCACAGGATGGACTGAAAAGCTTATAGGTGGTACAGCCACAAGATGGCGCTGTGGTACAGAATAAGCTATACTGCATGATTTAGTCTGTGATGCAGGCACATTTAATTTATGTCCATTATAAAATACTGATAGCCTAACCTCACATGAAGTACTTTGTTTACTGTATACTGACTATATATCTGTGGTAAATAATGAACTCACTCTACTTAATGTAAAGTCTAAAAACAATCATTGTACAAAATTAATTTATGAAATACAAAAGGCTTAATTATAATGCTATAGTTTGAAGCTTGACATTTACAAACCTGACTAATGATGGACTGTGCAGTATTTAAAAGAGTGCTGAGAGAAAAATACAATCCTACAGATTCACATATCAAAACTATTTCATTGTCTTCAGTCATTAGAAGAAGACAGACATAGAAAGAGTAGATTTATTTTCTGCATTAAAATGTCTACTGCATATTATGCAACAATCTCATTGTTTTACAATATTGACCACTTCTATCTATATTTGGACTTACATCAGTTTACCTTGTTTATATAGTTTCTTTTGCACTTGTGATGTTCCTTAGTTACAATAGTTTTTTTATTCTCACACATCTATTTTGTGATTTTGCTGAAAGAAAAGGTCTGCAGTGTAGGCTATAGAAAACATCATAAGTCGCTGAACATTTTCATTATTTTTTGACTTCACACAACAGTCTACCATACATATCCATAAAAAATGTCATTATAAATGTCTATAATGTCTGCGTTACTAACATTGTGGCTCTGCTGTGGGTTTGTGGGTTCGAGTCCCATCTGAGGTGGCGTAGAGGAAGCATGCTGGATCGATGGTCTGTAACCATCCTCTGCTATGTTTATGATTTTATACAGGCTAACAGTAAATCTCTCATCCCTCTACTTGTCCGGTTCCATTCTCTTAAAAGTGCTGTCCATCAGTTCAGTACAATCAGCATGAGTGACTTGTAGTATAGAGGATGATGAACTATGGCCATCATTCATCATTTCATATGTATACCATATGGTGGTTTTAAACTTCACACAGCAAAACCATTAAGGAATGTAAAAAAAAAAAAATCAAGTCTTTAATGAACGCTTTCTATCGGCTGCAGAGGCCCTGTGGCTGGTGAAGTTATTTAGGACACATGTGTTGGTCAGCATAGAGAGTTTGCAGTTCAGGGTGTCTTTACTTCTCTCCCAACAATTATTGCCTCGATTTGCATTTTCCTCTCCTCCTCTATCCCCCTCTTCCTCCTCAATATCACTCTCGTCATCACTGCGTTCATCTTTTTCCAGCTGAGGGCGAGAGCAGATACAAAGTTGAACAAGTACAACAAAGCTGAAAAATCTGTTTGCTAAATTAAAAATTAGAAACTGACATCATAATTTCCCTGATTCTCACCTTGCCTTTCAGGAACTTATAGACCATACGCAGGATTAAACCAGCCCAGAAGATGTGAAGAGCCTGCAGCACCATCAGCAGGATGTTGAAAAAGTAGTAGCCAACAAAAGGCTCAAAGACCTCCATGGACAGTACCAGGGTGGTATGGATGATTCTGTAAGTAATCAAGTAATTTATAATCTCACTTCTGAGTAGAAACTTACAAGTCACCCACGCTATGTTAAGCAGATACAGCTCAAGAGAAAATCTTACTTGCTGGGGAAAATCACCAGTCGTGTCACGAGGAAGACCACAGCAAACACAACAAACAGCGTGTCACATGTTTTCTTCCAGCCGGTGCCGTAGTTGAACATCTTCGCAGACTGCAAAGAATATAAATGATTGACTTAGTCAAATAAGTAATATAAACCACAACGGTAGCTCCACAGTAGCACTACACTGAACACAATATTAGTTGAAGTATTATCCTAAAAGAGTTAATATGACAGTGGTATAGTATACAGATTATTATATGAACGTGTGCTTAACATCCGCTCAGTTAAGATGACACTGAGTCTGGGTCATAAGCAGACAAGTAACAATGCTATGTATGTATATTCACAGTAATATCATCGTAATTAGTATGTCTTTGTATTGTTTCTTTTCACACACTCAGTTTATGTATAAATTCTTATGTATTGTTGTATGTTTTGTACAGTAAACAAAGATCACCTCTGTTGCTAAAGTGTGAGGTGAAGAGTCACATGATTTATCTGCTGAAACACAGTAAACTCAGTGTTCCTGCAGGCTACTACGCAGATCTCAGACTAGATATTCATTTTCTTAGAACAAACTCAGATGCAGTCCGAACCTCTGGCTGCAGTTTACAACATTTAGTTTGTTAGAGGATTCTCAGGCATCTAGGTGAGGTTGTCTGGAAGCTGAATCATGGCAACTGGACTTCTTTCTTGTTAGGTCGAAACATTTCACTACTCATCCAAGTCTGAGGAAAGTTAGTAGGATACCTCAAGTTTCTCCTCTAGGGTGGTTTCACTCCTCGGTCGACCTGAATACTCTCTAGGTGGACAGTGGAGTGAGAGGAGTATGTAACAGTCACATCTCTTGCAACCCATCCAACCCTGATTAAAGTGGGTCATTAAGTATGGCCTTCCTGGTGGATGTGTGAAGTGCTCTTTATTTTCCTGGGGATGGATGAAACGACAGCATAATAAATCGGAGAAAGATTGTGTCTAAGGCCTCCACCTCTGTTCAGTTTTCTACTTGAACACATATGGCTTCTCTCATGCTCCTCTCATACCACCTATCTTTTGTGTCCCAAATGTGTACATCATTGTTTTGTCTTTCAAATGAAGGTACGCTGCTGATTCTGGTCCTGAGCTGTTGCTCCTCCTGTGCTGAGCCATCCCCCTGTTTAGTGGCTGTTTAGTTTAGAGCTCTGGACACTCTTAAACTCAACTCAATCTCTGCCTCAGTGTGTTCATGGGTTTGAATTGGACAAGTATGTAAGTATTTCCAAAAATCTTTTTGAGCTTGGTGCCTTGTTAAACTCGGAAATGCTTTTATGAACTTCTACACAAGGAAGGAGCCCCCTCAGAACTATTGTCAGCAGCATTAACTCTGTATAATGTAAAAGTAAGATCTTTCGGCTGCTCCCTGTTAGGGGTCACCACAGCGGAACACTCTGCATTTTGATTTGGCAACCTTCCCCATGGGTTTCAAACCAGCACTAGGAAGGACCGGGACGTGACAGCCAACAGCTCTAACCACTGCGCCACTGTCCCGTAACTCTGTCTAATGTAGCATTGCTAAATACCAGACCACTATCTAAGTACCATTGTTTGGGCAGACAGACAACAACATCCACAATTCAGAGTTTACTTCCAGAGTCGAGGAGCTGAAACTGGATACTCATGACACCATGGTATCCTTTGATGTCACTCCTGACCAGCTTCCCCACCACTGCTGCCTTAACAGTCCTGAGGAAAAGATTAGAAGAAGACAGCACCCTCACAACCAGAAACAGCCTCAACCTGGACCAGATGTTCTTGCTCCTGTACCTGTGTCTGAACACCACCTACTTCACTTATGCAGACATGTCATGGGTTCACCACCCAGGGTCAACTATTGTTGCCAACTTATAACAACTCCTTTGCGGGGACAGCACTGACCCAGTGGTTGAGGTATACGGATGACAATTGGATGAACATCAAAATCAACCAGGAAAGCTACAGATTACAACCCACTTTAAAGAAGGTAGGAAGGGTTGAAAGAGTTGTGATTATTAGTCTAGTAATCTAGTCATAACCTCTCTTCCACTGTCCACCTGACAAGCCTATTGAGGTCAGGTGAGAAGTGAAACCATCCTGGAGGAGAAATTTGAGTTCTCCTACCAACTTAAGCTATTTGGAAGAGTAGTGAAACCTTACGAAAGAAGTCCAGTTGCCATGACTCAACTTCCAGGCCAACAGAGATAAATCTACGGTGGCATGCTCTGAAGAGACTAATTATATTTGGGAGGTCCCAAGTGTTGCTCAAGTTATGGCTCTAGAGCTTGAATCAATCACGTGGGACTTAATGTGCAAGTTGTGCTTTTTACCTCTAGCAGGATGTCAGAGGAGTCATGAAGCAGCATGACCAAGGTGCCAATGCGAATGTAGTTGGCACAGTAGGAGAAACTTAGCAGGAAGATGGTGGCCAAATGGTGGATCACCTGTTCTTTAAAATCCTGGCAAAGAAAAATTATCTAGTCAGTAAAACGGGCCTTATGGTTACTTATTAACTGTTTGTTAAGTGATGTTTCTCATTAAAGCAGAAGTGAAGTTAGTGGAAACAATCAAGTATAAAATATGACCATGTTGAATTAAACTTATCTTCCACCTGCATACTTCCCTAGAGAGCAAATGTGTGTGAACCAGGAAGGAAAGAGAAATGTTAGATTTATGAATGAATACTGAGGTCTTCACCTTCCTCTTAATGTCCACAGAGATCCGCAGCAGCAGGGAGCCATAAAAACCCAACTCCAGCATGTAGTACCAGTAATGAGCTCTCTCCAAGGGCTGTGGAGGAAGCAATATTTAAAAGTCAATAAAAAGTGATTCAAACACAACATTTATAATTAGCACACAAATAGACCCATATCAGTCAAGCCTGGAGACAATCTTCCCAATTAAAACTAGTACTAATGACAACCAGCGTTAAAATGATTATCCAATTCATTGATTACCTCATTTAAAAATCAGCTATTCAAACAACAACTGGTCAACTGGTTACAGGATCTCAAATTTACTACAGTATCACTGAGCAATCTCTTTTACACAGTAGCAAATTTAAATGACAAGAATACAAAATACAAACTAATAAATAAATTACCATCAGTGCAGATATATTTGCCCCTACAATTTTGAAAGAGTTTCACCCTGCTAACTAATCTGAGAATTTAAACTATTTCTGTGTTTCAGGTCTTAGCAGAGCATGGAGAAGGAGGGCTGGGCAGAGCTGAGCAGATTGTTTTCTAGTCTCACACTAGTGTTAGCTTAAATTACATATTGTGGCTTTAACCAAAAGATGAGTGACTGAGTCTACATTAAACGTAGGTGGGATATTCAATGCTCTCTTCAGTAGGAATGAGGAAACAGATTAGTTTACTACATTGTGCTTGGATTACATTTCCTCTCTGGAGGCAAATTTGATCTGTCTCAAACAAACTCAGACTTCAATAAGCCTGTCTAAAACAATTAACAACTCCCACATAAAACATACTTTACTCATTGCTGGGGCTGCACATATATAGATGTAGCTTTGTTTACTTCACTTAACTTTCTTGACTAAAAACCAAAACATTTGAAAACTAGTCTACTAGGGCAAATTCAGTGAGATGCTGTACGTTTCACCTGTACTGGATACTGCCTCCAACACTCCCTCAGGTCCCAGAACCAGGGTTTCTGTAGAGAAAAGAAGAAGAAACATTCAACAAGAAACCTGTACCAGTAGAAAGAATAGCAATAACTAATTTTTAGATATGTATGAGCTGTGATTCCATTACAAGCTTTAGCAACAGTCGTGGTGTTTTGTTTTTACATAATTGCCATAAAACATTTTTAAACTTACATCAATCAAGCAGGTGAGTCCAGCCATAAAGGCTGTGAGGTAGAAAACGAACCTCCAACTGCAGAATAAATCACATAAGAGATCAGAAATTTTTAACAGTGAAAACTATGGAACAACATCAACAAGTTTAATCAAAAAAGCTTGTTCCACTGTCTCTTTTTGGCAACTCTTACAAAACTAGTCAAGCTTTCTTCCAAAGCTGGAGCTCTGGAGTTTGCATTGGGTGGTGAAAGAAGGGTTCTTGAGAGATGTCATCTGTGAATTAAACAAGAAAAGTGTTGTGGAGGGAAATCACTTACGCAGCTTCGCCAAACTTCTTGGAACGACAGGGCCTATCTTGGCTCCTGCGAAGTCTGAACCAAGTCTCAATCTGCCTCTGGGTTTTGCCACAAAGCGACATTAAACCAGCAATTTCACTCTGAAACAACAGCGGAAGGGAGGAACAGATGAGATAGAGAGAGATGAAGAGCAGAACCTGATGTTGGAAATGGCAGGTGTAAAGGAGGAAATGTTTCCATCAGATCAGTTCAGTGTTTTTGATGCAGTAAATTCTGACTAATACTATTTCGTAAATACTAAAGGAGAAAATATGAATAATTTTCCAAAAGCTGAAAAAATAATCAGTGTATCTGAGCTGATCTTAGTCTGATCTTTTACTAAGAGAATTATTCCACTAAAAACTAAGAAGAAAGAATTTTTTAAGGACGATCATCTTCATAAGTTCTCAGTGTTCTCGACAGCTTCCTCTGGATAAAAAAAAATGACTACCCTATCAGCAGACCACATGTGAGTTCTTTCCAGACTGACCTGTGTCGGCTGTCTGCTCTGCTTGGTGTAAAACGACTCCAGCTTTGGGGAGGGGGCAGCAGTCATTTGAAATCTACTCTTTACCCCTATACATCTGCCTATGGGTGGGGCAAAAAACCTGGGGACAGGTAGAACAAAAGATAGTTACACAAATGATGATATAACACCCACTATGAGATGGTCAAGGCACCAGATGACAGGTACATATTAATAAGTCAGTCAAAAACAAACACTGAAGGGACAATTAAAAGCTACAGTGTATATGTGATGTATGCGTTATGTTAAGGCAGGAAACAAAGCAGTGTGTGTGCAGTGTGTAGGGATGTATGGCATAGCTTCTACATAAGCTTGACACAGTAAGATAATATTCACTGATCCCTAGGAAACAAATTTAGCAGAACAAGAGCAGTAGGTAGAAAATGGATATAGGTAAGAAGAATGAACTGGATAATCTTAGTAATCTAAGTTTTTCTTAGTTCATGAGATTTTGATATTTTGGACACACATCACACGTCAGCATCGTAGTGTATATAGTAACAACAGAATGGAGTATCTTAGTGTAAGAGAAATGTGACCTTTTCACTCTGTTTAAGGAGTCATTTGATTTCACTGAACCCTCACTCCAGAGAACACACAATCAACCAAACAGCCTGAAGACAAACTGTGTGTGGGAGAGAGAGAGACTCTTAACAAGCCCACTCTTCAATGCTCACTGTTTTATTATTGTACTTATGGGCATCGGCTTCACTATACTTTGGAAAGTCCAAGCTGAAAATCATTAGATGAACATCAAGTACTGCAAACAGGACTCTGTGGGCACTAACAATTTAATAACCACTGAAAAGCCTCAACTTAAACAGAAGCACTTCTAATCTGTCCCCTCCCTCTCTTTCACTCTGTTTCTCTACTTCTAGTCCCAAAGGCCTTTTTTCTTGTCAATAACAATGGCTGCTCTCCTAAAACACCTGCTCACCACCCCACAACGCATATCCTCTTACGAATACAGCGCACTCCATAGATACTGGATTGTTGATCATTTTCAGGAAATGCTGCATGACAGTTTGTATCCAAGTAAAACAATACTGGCAAGTATTTAATTGTCACACATTCCTTTGCAGAGAAAAGACAATGACGCGTCCTGTAAAACATACAATCGCATCACCCACATCTTCACTGAACAAAGAGAGATCATGTCTGCTGCACCTCTCAAACACATAGCGCAGGGCGACGAAGCCCAGTGCCAGTGGCAAAGCGATGAGAAGGTCCAGAGGCTGCGGTCGGTCAGAGTCTGCCAGCTGCTCCATGTCTCTCCAGGTCACACCTGGAGGGAGCCAGTAATCCTGCCTCCATACATCAGGCAGCAGGTCCATTCTATTGTGAACAGACAGGAAGACATGAAGAAGACAAAGTAAACATGGTGAATATGAACACAGTATTCAACGTAGTCAAACCTCAGTCAAACAAAATATGATTTCATCCAGGTGAACCCAATGTGGTAAGTCTTGATCCACGGGAGGACACAGTCAAGTAAACTCTGAGTGACACCTCAGAAGTGTGTGTGTAATAGTGGTAGCACATGAGATACACTGAAAAAGAGGAATACTATCTGCCATGATGGAATATCATAAACACACTGGAAAGCATATTGACAATAAAGTGTGCTTTTTGGCACGTGTATCTACCACAACTAAAAAAATGTAATCAAAATATTAATAATATCATCTATAAGTCACAGCAAAGTTATAAAAACACTCTGTTGAAATATTAGTTTGACAACAATCCCATAAAACAGCCACTTAGATTTCGCAAAGCTGTGAAACAAAACTGGTTCTAAATGATAACACAAATAAAAAGCAAAACCTCACCTGCAGAGAACCACAAAAACACTGTGCAGGAATATGAATACACACATCAAGAGATGGTCTAAAGAGCAAAAGCTCACCTGTCAGCGGCTCCAACGAGAAAAGAGCTGATCTCTGCTCTTTCAGTGTCACTTGGCTGGTGATGAGTCTCTGTGTCTGCTTCCTAACGACGGGAGAACAAGCGAGCTGTTCACTCATCACGGTTCAACTGCGACTACAGGAAACTGGGCACAACTTTCAAAATAATAGCCACTTGTAGATCACGCTACCTGGGGGAAATCAGCAACCAAAGACATGCATGTTAGGTTAATTGGTGACTCTAAGATTGTCCGTAGGTGTGAATGTGAGTGTGCATGGTTG
>JAUMHL010000010.1:7928473-7939478 GCA_032362345.1 Sandelia bainsii
TGGGATAGGCTCCAGCACCCCCCGTGACCCTTACGAGGACAAGCGGTTAAGAAAATGGATGGATGGATGGAAGACATAAACGCCTTAGCAAACAAACCCCTCTGTTTTATAATATATAATCTATAAATATAAGATTACTAAAGGGCACAGTCATAGAATATTTATCAGCCAAGTTAGTGTAATATTTTCCTTCTTACAAAAAACATTTTGAGCAATTTAACCCATACTTTTGCACAGCCAGCACACCTCTAAAGGTAACTGAGACGTACCTTTATTTTGATGACAACCGGTATGTTGTGTCTTTCCATGATGATGCAGCTTGATGGTGGAGCAGCTAATGAAACACCAGGGGCGTGTCCTGCTCAAAGTGGCTGTTCATGACCCATTAACTCAACATGGACAACAAAGAAAACACTGAGCATCAGTAGCTAACCTTTTAACCTAATGTACCTATCATATCTCATTACATTTCCCTATATTCATTTAGTTTACACTCATGAGAGACTTCTCCTGGGTTACCACTATTGAAAAAAAAGTATCTGATCATCCTACATGCACAGGAACAAACCAGGACATTTCCAGGACCTCGTAGTTTAAAGGTAAACATGTTGTTCATCATTTAGCTGCAGTGTTCACAGGCTTTACGCTGAACAAATGTGAGTGCTGTCATTATAGATTGTGAGTCTGCTATAACAACAAACTCTTATGTCTCATACCCCCTTAAAGCAGTCGCAGACGCCCCCATTTCTTCCAAAGTCACACACACAGATACACAGTCCAGCCCTCCTCACACCATCCTCTTCTTCAGCTGACAGCATCGAAGCTGTCTGCTGATAATATCAGTACTGTCATGCACATCAATCGGAACCACAGTTGTCCAAAGTTGGAGAGTTTGTGTACATTTTTACAACAGACAAACATGATTTGCATGCGAATGAGTGTGGACGTAACGTCTATTTGTGTGTGCACCTGTGTGTTTATGTACAAGAAAATAGCTTGTGTATATTTAAAAACGCTGATGCTCTGTTCCTGCAAGATCAGATGTGAAATATCACAGAGTTACAAGTATTCTTATCACCTGCAATACCAGCTGTTATACAGTAACAGACTTTCTGCTTACAATAATACACAACTAATAATCAAAAGCAAATATATTATAATACGTATTTGTTTTTTTAGTAACAATATTTTTAGAAGCTTAGAACTGCAGCGATAAACATATTAACAAGCATGTGTGGCCTGAGGTTATGTTTTTCTGTGATCCTGCATTATTTGCATATCTCTGTGCATTTGTGTTTGTGTGTGTGTGTGTGTGTGTGTGTGTATAAAAAGTGTGGAAGAGGGTGATGAGAGCTGACTGCTTTTGTTGTTTTTTTTCAAGGAAGCAAATTGTCAGAACCCACTGAAGCACAAATCTGTCCTGTTAATTGCTGGGCTAATGAGGTGGTGGTGTTATGCTGTGCTTCCGACCATCTGTTGGAGACTGATAAACTGCAAACTGTAGAGGGCTGTTTTGGTCCAGTCAGCAAAGTCTGACCGTGCACCGTTTCCAGCACTGTGCTAGATTCATGACTAAAGATGATTTTCCTCACTAATACATGTCTTACTGACCATAGAAAACAACACAAATATCAAGGTTTCTATGTTCTTTGTTGTTAGTTAGTTGTTTGTTGTCTGTTGTTAGTTCTGTTAGGTCATAAACTAAGGTATTACACCTGGTAATTGCACAAGTTGGAAGGTGAACAGGTAACTAAAATAAGACTAGATTGCCAGAACCAATTTTAATTAAAATCCCTACAACAGTTATGGAAACATTCACTCAACACCATCAGCCTTGTCATGGTGCTACAGAAAGACTCAGCGGGTAACAATTATTGTTGCGATTAATCTTCTGGGCATCATAAAGGCCAAAATTAATGTCACGCAAAATTTGTTGAAATATTTCAGTGTGGATCAAAGTGATAAAAATGTTTGTTGCTGTTTCTCTGAAGGTAATCAAATGTTCTGTATGAGCTCATTTAAGATCATAATGTATATAAAATGAATGCATTGTAAAAATGGTCTCTATTTACAGTCCATCAGTTAGACTTTTGAGAAAAGGATTATATACATGTCTTCTAATGTTTTCAAAGACATATCAACAGCCAGGGGCAACTTTAGCTTTTAGTTTAGGTGAATTTTCAATGTGTTTTCTCGTGGTTTAGAAGCTGAGCACTGACTGATCCCGCTGTTATCAGTGGAGCTGTAGTTCTCTAATTATCCAGAAGAGGTCACAGCTGACCAGACAAAATTCCCTGGTGAACAGCTGGGAAGGAGCAGCACTGTCTGAGGTGTGAGTCCCTCAATCACTTTAAATATTCCAAACACTTGTTTAGTACTTTTGACATTCTTGTGCTTATTTATGTGAATCTTTACTGATAATGAAGTTTGTTCTTCTCCTAACAAGCAGAGTACTGTGATGATGGGCATGGGATTATATTTTGTCACTGGAGGCAACTGACATGTTGCATTAACTGGCTGTGTCTATTTACGAGCCTCCAACTGATTATTCCATTGATTCATGTGCTCTAAATTTTATTAATATTGATCTAAGGGGCAGGAGTGAGGTCAGCCATAGCTCAGTTTTAAGTTTATGTGTGTGTCGTGTGTGTTCTGCAGATCTGTGGACTAATTGGACTGCAATAAAAGCAGGACAAGATAAAAGCTTTTACTTCATTAAAAAACTGAATGCCACTTTAAAGAAACATTAGGAAAATAGCTAATTTTACAAGCAACAAATCTACATCCAGGAAGTTGGATCATATATAATAGTTCAACATTGCATTGAAAGTCTTTTGGTCATCATTACAGAAACAAACAAGTTTTTAACAAGTCAGTAAAATATCAGCACTAAACAGTTTTTGTAAAGAGCCTTTCAGAGCCACATTTCAAAGAGTTTTATAATATAATTAGGGCAAAAATACATATTATAAAACAAGTGGCAAAAGGAGCAAAAATACCATTAGTATGAAATAGATATTAGCTTTTCACATATTTCTACAGGCACTATTGAACAGATTTGGCTGGTGCACTGGACTGGGCTTAGAGTCAAAAAGGATTAGGCGGAGGAAATTGGTGTACATGAATTTCAAAAATAATAACTTTACATGACACATACTCACTCAGCACTGTGACCCTCCCCACTCAGCCCCATAAGCCTCTTAAAGGGATGGCGACATGAAACAGCAAAACCTCAAATAAAATAGGCTGTATTAACTGTTATGTATTATAAACTTTAGCTTTTATAGTGCTGTAACATTTAGGACGCAGTGAATTAGAAAGAAAGAAATACAAATAGCAGCTCGGGCTCAAGTTCAGGAGGAAAATTAAGTGATTCCCTCAAATTGCAGAGGCTTTGGTTAATTAGGAATAATTTTACCTGAGGATCATCTTAGAGGTGGTACAAATGCCACACAACATCCAGCATGCTTCACAATAAAGCAGGTTTCTGAGAAACTAGTTTGACATCTTCTAAAGTTTCGACTTGGCTAAACTTTCCTTAAAGTCATTTATACTTTTTAACAGTAAATCAACATATACAGTTTCCAGTCTTGTTTCTGCGTCTGTAGTAACAGTGTTAAATTAGTTCTGTTGAAATGATTTCCATGTCTGCACTAAACTCATTTAATTTCCCCTTTATTCAATCAGAACCTCTCCTGCAGCAGCTCTGCTCTCTATTTGTAATTCAGCTCTGGGATTTGTAACATCATTACAGAATTACAAAATGACATGATAAACAGGAGTCATAACGTAATCCAGAGCGCTGTCTTCCTGTAGTGTTTGTCACTCTAAAAGCTGCACTGTAACATCACGTACAACATACGTCTCTAATAATACATTAGGATGGATACAGGGTTTCTGGTGTGTCTGTTCTTTCTCTCTCTCTCTGGCGTGCTGCATTTCCTCGGGTATGCAGCTTGTGTTATGTTTTTGAGAGATGAATGACTGACGCACTTACTCTAAGAAAACAACAAATTTACTATAATATACTGAAGTTTCTTTCATTTTCAGAAGTTGAGCTTTTAGCCTAGACCACACATTAATCTCTCTCTTTGTCCCCTGATCATTGTCACACCAGTGCGTAATCAAACTGTCCCCTGTCCAACCCTGTCTTATGATCAGTCCACGATGAAGCCGGCATGCTGCTGTAGGGGTCTAATAAGATGCGGACACAGCGAACCACAAGAAAGAGCAGCAGAAGCACAAGGAGGCCCACAAAACACAGGGCCGTTCCCTGCTCTGGCTGTCCTGCCATGGGCTGCAGCACCGTCGGGCCCCTGGCAAACCCGGGTGGAGACGGAGAGGACAGGTCATAGTCCGCAACCCAGTAGTTGGCGTCACCCATCTTGAATTTGAGAGAATGTTTTGAAGGTTGAAATGGCTTACTGTAGCAGTTTTATTTTGCAGTCAGAAGCTATCTGGAACGGCATGACTCTGCAGGATTATTTTTGTTACTCAGTGTGATTTCTAAACCCGGAGGACGATCACGTAGTGAATTCTGGCAGCTGTCAGCAGATTGAACTAAACAGCAGTATTTCCCACAAGCCAGAGGGCAAAGAAGTTGTTCCAGCAGAAATTACATAGAGCCAATGAGTAGTGCAAATTAATAAGCTCTCTGGTGAACCGAGGCATCTCAGTGAAGTTGAATTAGTTTGAACTGGCTGGTGTTCTTATGTCCCTCTCTCTTTTTCTCTCTTTCTTCCTCATACACTCTCAACAGAAACTAAAAATACAAAACTGAAGGCCATTACTAGGTCCTCAGTTTATTTGACAATAGTATCATCCAGTAGCAGTCCTAGAGGGGCCTTCATTGTGACTGTAAAGTAAAGTATAAATCACACAGAAGTGGCTGAAGATGAACAACAAAGTGCTTGCAGGCTGTAGATGATCCGTGTTGTGGTGCTTCAGAGAAAGTTTTCGTGTTCAAATCGCATGAGTGGTTTGGCCTGAGTTGTTTTTGCTCTTTGTTTTTGATTTACTGAAAAAAAAAAGCTGATATTTTTATATCTTCATCTTCATCCTGACATCCCAGAAACCTCCTCAGTTGGGGTATATCTAAGAGGAAAAAAAAGCAAAGATAAGAGTGAGTTTGCAGCAGGCAGAGGTGCTGAATGGAAGGAAAAGTCTTATTGATTCAGGGGTGGACGTCGGCCCTGGACATGTCAAGGATTATAGATTTTTTGCAGTTTCATTGCCCCAAGTGAGGTGTTTTCAGGGTTTCCCCTGCCAGCACACATTACAAGTTAAAAACACAGTCTCACTTAAAAACTATTATTACAAACCCTGTCCACATTTTCTCTAGTGAGAAAGAACGGAGAAAAAGCAGAAGCACTACTCCTCACTTGAATGTAGATACAGCATAGTTGACAATAAACAAATCAAGTAAATAAATGATGACAGAATTGAGAAATGTGGAGAAAACCCTCAGAGAGTTGCTGCACTGTTGCACAGAAACACTCTCCGTGGCCTCTTTAAGGGCCGTACAGCGGAGAGACATATCCTGCCGTAGGTGCACTCCCCAGTCAGCAGATTCTATTCCAGGAGCCTTCCTTTTCCTCCTTACCACCCCGCAGATACTCGCAAAGACAAGTTGATAGCTCCCCTGCTCTCGGGATGATGGGGCTAAAGGGCCAAGTGAAGCTTAAATAGGGGACTGGAAGACACAATGAAAGAAACTGCTTGCATCAGTATCAATTATCAAATGGCCTGTGGTTACATCAGGCTGGACACATTAGGTGGCTGCATGTGCTGCACAGAGGGAAGGGAAGCTAAATAAACAAGACATCTATGAAGTAGGAATGAATTTTACACAGTAGGAGAACACAGACATGAGTTTATCTACTTATGAAAATCAGAAATTTCCTTAGTTAATTAAACTAATAGTATCACAATTCGCATGAGAAACTGCATCACTTATAACATATGAGTGTTTGTTGTTTTACCCTGTCTCTTATAATAATTTAAATATTAAATAAAACAAAAGATTAAAGTAAATGTTTCTGTATCTTACATACTTTTTCAATATTTGTTTGTCACTGCAATTTACTTCATGCAAAATTGAAATAAAGTAGAGCATAATAAAGTAATTTATTCTCTATGTTCTATTTTCCATCTCTTTCATCTCACCTTCTTTTACAAGTCAGGAAGTGCAAACAAAACACAAACTTGTCTAACAAGAAAATTCGGAAGATATTTGGGTCTGTTGCAAATCTGTGTTTTAAAGTTTCACTATATGTTTTCAGGTCACTCAAAAAGTCTGAAGTGTTACCCAAGGTCAGATGCAGAAACACCATCGAGTTGAGGACAAAGATGGAAACCTGGTTTCACTGAGAAGCAAAATAAGTATAAATATGCAGTAAAACAAGGAACAACATCAATTTTATGTTTTACCAATTCACACTGAGAGATCCACAGCAGCAGATAAATCACTCTGTGGTGCTGTACCACATCTGATTTACACAATCAGAAAAAAATGTTACAAAATGATTTTTTTGGACCCCAGGATGAGAGTAAAATACATAGAAATGTAACAGAATCATAGTTCTCCATTTAAAAACTGAAATAAAATTGGGTAAAAAAGTAGATTTACGAACACACCAAGCAACAAAGCCAATGAACTCTGATAACAGAGCACATGTGGTGATATATGGCGTTTCTCCCAGCTGTAATATCTGTAAAATCCTAGACTTTATACCTGTGGATTATGACAACAGCTTTGAACATGTCAAGGACTTCTCCACATAAAAAGGGTGAAATTATGTTGGACTGTCAGGCTGAAAAAAGCCAAACTATTTTGAAGCAGTGAGCGCTCAGTGTCATTTAAAGTTTGACTGTATGAAAGTATGCAATGTGCGTTTCAGTGTAAACAACACTGTTGCCTCCACCTTCGTTTTATCTCTCCTCACAGTAATACTGTATCACCCAAAACTGAAGTTTGACGAGTATTCTCCATCACAGAAATGACTTAAAAAAGGCAACATTTTTCTATCTGGTCCTGAAAGAAAGTATTATTTATTTATCTCCTGCTAAAACTTCCATTTTACCAACTGAAACTTTATCCACACAGACCAGTTATCTTCCTGTCTTAAAACTCCATTATCTGATCTCTCAAAGCAAATATGTTTAATTTCCCATAAAACCTAAACTATTGCACCATCACAAATGCAGCAGGATTATACAAGCGTCATCTAGAGAATACAGAATTAACTACACATCTTATGTTTTGGTGGCAGACAATAACTTATAACATTAATATTGTCTTGTTTTAGTTGTCTCCATTGTATAGTATAGTATGTTAGTAAGACAATTATTCGATGATCCTGGAATAAATAAGGGATAAATTGTGCTTTTAAAACACTATTGATATGAATTTTAAACAGAGAAATGAACCACCAGCTCACATATTTCACATTATATTATGTGACATGAAGTCACAAAACAGCAAAAAAACAAAGTTATAGGACAACTTCTAAACATCATAAAGTAACATAAAGCCATGCATGACATGACATTCACAGCTTCACAATGGCTTCCAGATACAAAAGTTCATCTATAGCAAGCAAACTCATCATTATTGCATCATTGTGACGATCTGGAGGACAAGCAGATTAGAGAACTTACTTTCCAGCTGGTGTCACAGGTGAGGGCTTGTAATCAGAAGCACAGAGGGATGATGATCCCGCGGCAGCAGAAGCTTTTTCTGCTGCTCCCGCCTCGCTCAGCAGACACAAGCTTCAGGTCTGTCACATGCCGCGGCTTCTCTTGTGCGTTGTCAGGGGCTTTAAAGTCTTCTCAGTTTGTGGGACCCGCCCCACTTCCCTCCCTCTCTCCCTCCCCACTTACGGTTGTCCCTATATGGACGGCACACATAATCTTTTTGTTTGGATGAGTAAAGCGCCAAGAGCTGTGTGTGGCTTTTGCATTATGTAAGAGGAGTGTGAAGAGCATGGACAGTAAAGGACCCTTGAAACCAATATACAGGCAATATGGCACAGACATCGCCAGTGCCAGAGTCTTTATCTGCTTTATTACTGTTTACTCCAAAATAGTGATTCTATACTTTTTGTCAAATGATCATTTTCACATCAAATGTGCAGGTTGACAGGTGAAAGTTATGTAGAAAAAAAAGAATAAAAGAGAGAAGATGAAGAAGAAGAAGAAGAAGAAGAAGAAGAAGAAGAAGAAAGCTTGGAAATTAAAATAGTAAAATTATTACATTAAGGATCCATAATTTACCTGAAAGTTTCCTGGAACGGACTATTTACACAAATGGAGATAAGTTATTTTAGTTATTTGGATTCATGGTTCTTGAAAACATTTTTTAAATTAGAAAAATTACAAATTATAATTTACTGTAACTGTATGGGCTGTAATAATCTACAACAATATCAGACTAAAACAGTCTTTTGAGGTCTTGGAGATGGGTTGGGCCAGGACTTTTGTTCACTGGCTGAACTTAATGTGTCCAAACAGCTGGCCAAGGCTCTGTCTGGGAACAACATGTATGGACAAATCAACCTGTAAAGAGATCTGAAAAATGAAAGCAGAGTATAAAATAGAGGTAAAAGGCGATTAGATGTTAAAACTTGATGTTGACACAGCTACTGTAACCACAAACTAATATACAGTGAACTACCTTAGAGGCCTCTGGATGGGGCCTTGGGACAGTTTCCTTGGCCTTGAAAACATGGATATAGACTTCCTTCATGAATATTTTGGTAATTTTTTTAGAAAAGGTACAGGTATCAGCAAATTCTTTTAACAATTTCTTATTACTAATGAATTAAGGAATTTCCAGGAGAATAACTGGTTCATTAGGTTGCAGCAGTGCAAAGTAACTGAGTACACTTTCCAAAGTAAAGTAAAGTAGTACGGTAAAATAAGTAATTCGGCATAAAATGTACTTAAAGATGTTTCATTTAATGCCTTTGTACTTTTACTTTTAGAGTTTTATTTTATTTATACTTTTAAGCATAATTTTAACTGTAGGCCTTTTACTTGTAACAGAGTATTTCTGTACTGAGGTATTGCTACTTTGACTTAAGTAAATGATCTGGGTACTTCTTCCACCACTGTTAGGTTGTATAAGGTTACTTCTAACATGAGTCTTTACTGTATGTTTTGCTGAACTGCAAGAAATTACATAATTAAAGTATGGAGTAAAACAAGTGGATTAATTTTATTGTACCTGCGGCTTAGTTTCCAATACTCACTGTGAGAAGTAATTAATTAAGTCAGTTAAAACTGTAATAATACTGGGACAGACTGCAGTCCACACTTATCCACATCTCCCCTGCTGAGGCGGCATGGGATCTCCCTCTTGGTGTAATTAATAGCAAGTGGATTGTAACACTGTCCTGAAGGGGTTTGTAATGAAATCACATTGAGGTGAGCTCCAGCACCACTAGGGCTATTTCTTTAACAGGAAACTGTACTACTCTCTACTACAATTTTGACAGTGGTACCAATGTCAATTTGTGTATCAAACTACTGTTGAATTTTTCCCTCAGTACTGAGTAATGAGCAAACACGTTGTTTCAGACAAAATAGTTTCAAACCAAAACAGTCACTAAGATAAATCTAAGTATGAAAAAAGGAACATGAATTTCATAATGACCTGACATTGCTGCATATGCTACTAAAGAGTCATTGTACTATGTAGGTTAAAACACAGCCTGGTGCAGTGTAAACAAGCTAATATGCCACCAACAGCATGATGTAATAACTAGAGTCATAATTAAAAGAAAGCACAGCACTCCCTCCAAGGTCCTTTCTGGTCTCAGGCTGTTGTGTTCCAATCCAATACAGCAGCTCTGCCATGAATTGAAAGGTTATAATCTCGCAGTTTTTGCTGAAACTGTCAGAAAGGTGATAATTCTGCTATATGTTTATTATTGAGGTCCTAGTGAGCGGTGGAGTCATACTGTAGTGCATTTAGGGCGACAGTGGATCAGTTGGTAGGGCGGTCGTCTACTAACCAATGGGTTGGTGGTTCCCCCCAAATCCTGGCCACATGTTATAGTGTGCCTGGACAAGACACTGAACCCTGAACCTTGGCGCCTTAAGGGGACACCCTGTTCATAAGAATTTCCTCAAGGGGATTAATAAATTAATTATTATTATGATGTTTTGGCAATCCTATTTACATAAATGAGGAGAGCAAAACATTAGGAATACATCCTAATATAATTAATACTATGATGCACTCTATAGTAGAATTATCACGTTTCTGACAGTTTCAACACAAGCTGAGAAATTACAGCCTTGTAAATCTATTGGCAGAGCTGCTGTATTACATTGCATTAGACTGTACATGCGTACCTAAGAAAGAGGCCAGTGAGCGTATATTGGCACTGTGTGTTAATCTACAGGCATGTGTTATTTAAAACCTGATCTGTCTTCGCTATACGAACAAATCCTTAGGTTTACCAATCTGCGTCAATAGCCATATCCATGGACATCTATCAAAGCTTGTCAGTTTTGAAATGAGAAAACAAAGGACACACACAGCGTGCAGAGTTTAATTTTCTCTCGTGAGCACAAACACACAACACGTAAGCACACAGAAAAACACACAAAGCTGCTGATTCTTAGAAACCTTGGATAAAGCAAATAATAACACAGAGCTCTTTATTCTGCAGCTGGTCATATAATGGATAAAACCAGAAAAAATAAAAATAAAAGAATAAAAAAGAACTTATATAACTAATAATAAACATATTTTATTTGATTAACTCAAAGATAAAATAATGAACACAGTTGTATAAATCTTAATGGAACAAAATTAAATTCATAATGCATATACACAATGTAATACAAAAACATATACAATCCCCTCTGCACCCCTGGAATTGCCAATTTAAAAAAGAATAACTGGTTTACTGAGCAACATACAGTGGTGTGAAAAAGTGTTTGCCCCCTTCCTGATTTTTTACTTTTTTGCACATTTGTCACACTTAAAAGGTTC
>JAUMHL010000010.1:7939577-7966464 GCA_032362345.1 Sandelia bainsii
CTTGCTGGGACTGAGAATCGAACCGCTAACCCTTGGGTTGGAGGACGACTGCTCTACCCACTGAGCTATCATGCCGCTATACATTTTAGGTAAAATGTGGAAAAAAGTGAGTCATTTGTCAAGCAAACCTCTGTGCTAACAAGTTGCCCTGCTGCTGTTTATTACTACTTATTTTAAACCAACCAATCTACTGGAGTCTGAAGAACTGTGAATTTATCTTTACTCAAATCAAACAGAAACGTACAGTATTCATTAACAGATTCATTAAGAAGATTTTGCTACGTCCCAAAGATTGGATGCAACAAAAAGGCCAAGACAGGCCAGTGAACATTAAAACATAAAGTTATTGTGTGAAAAATCTGCTCTTTTTCTGTCTTTCCCTTTAAAATATACATATATTTATCATTGAGTCCCCTCATCATAGAATGATTCTTCCTCTTTATTATACAACCATATGGTGGATAACACATCAAAGGATGCATGACGGACACAATGAGATGCTGTGACCAACATGGGTGCAGATTTATTTTAGTATAATTGGTAACAAACCATCTCACATCATTTGACCATTAATGTTATTTGTTTTTGAGGAGCTCAACTTCTCTTTATAAGTATAGACGCCTTTGCTTGAATATTTTATTACCCTAAAAAGAGTTACAGTACACTCATCTCGTGTTCAACCTTCATGTGACATGTGAGTAGAGACCCACGCTGTCACACAGTACAAATATCAAAAACTGTCAACAACAGTTCAGCAATCTACTCATTCACTCAAGTTCTAACCCCTTGAAAATAACACATGCACAAATGTAAACCAGTTTAGTAAGACAAACAGCTGAAAAATGTTGCTCAAACAAGCTGCCATGATGACAATAGTTGAACGTGGTCCCACCAAAGCAGAACATGACATTTGATATATTTACACAGATATTATTAACATATTATATTAATATGTAGATTTCATTTGGGGATAAACAGAATGTACAGTGAATGAGAGCACAGTGCACTGCAACTTGAGAAAACATGCTACATTTCAAAATGTACTGCAAACATAAGGACATGTACTCTTAAGCAGCTTGAGGTTTCTCAGGTTGTACTGCACTGAGCGAGTTACAGTACATATGATAGGATGGACTCTGACTAACTAGAATCCTGTATTATACTGAACCAGCAAGAACCAAGCAGAAACAACCATAACGGAATTTTGAAGCCAATGCTATAATTCCATAAGATGCCTTTCATTTAATGTTTAATGGTAATTTGCCCTCAAAGGAAAGGAAAACGTTTTCGCTCGTTCATTTTAGCACATTTTCTGAGAGTTTTTAATGGTCATTTTAAAATGCAGTGTCTGAAATATGGGTCACAAAAGGGGCCAGATATACTCGATAAACTTGCAGTTACCAGCAGCTTATAATAAATCTTCATAGGCATATGTTGGTTGATATTGAAGCAGCAGAGACTGAGATATCCTGATTTTTATGTTCCATAGTATGGGTCAAGCTCATTAAACACTGGATAATATGTTTTGTCTTATGCAACCCAGTGGCATGTTTCATCTGACCGTCAGATGAACCCCACGTACCAACTTCCTAACACAGGCCTTGTGTAAAAGAAGTCATGTCTCAGTCCGTTTGCTTGGAAGGTCTCACATACTGTCCCACTCAGCCACGTTAGCTACTGCAACAAGGCTCCACGAAACTTTAATTTTCTGTACACAGTATATGACAAAGACAGTGCTGAGAATTAAACCCAGTTTTTGGCTTTAAACATCCCTCTCAACCCCTGTGGGTAAAGTCACAGGTGCTAAGTCCATTTTTCCACCAATCTTCTTTGCTCGAGCCATCAGGCTTGGATGGATGGACTGCACCACTGGATGAAACAATGAGGGAAATGGCATAAGATGGTTCCATGTATTCTAGACTTGATGTAAATGTTCTATATTCATACCCCACCTGGAAACCCAAATACTGAGTTAACCAGTGCAAGCTGTCTATACACGTATTTATATCATACCAGTAGTTTATGGTCACATTCATGTATATTTTTGCACAAATGTATACATCTGCACATACTGTACATCCTCTGGGTAGCAATAAGGAATGTGCAAATACAGTCTCTGTTGTTTCTGCCCTCAGATGCTTATGTATACATAAGTGAGTCAGTGTGTGCAAATATTCCAGGCACATTCCTGTATGTTCTGCACTTGTCCTCAGTCTCTGTTCACCTGCCTTCTTCTTCTTCCTCCTCCTCTTAAAGCACTTGCTCAGTGCTGGAAGCTGAGATGTCCAGGAGTCTCCAGGCCGCGTTAGGGTTCAGCTCCTCCTGGTCACGACACAATGCCCAAACGTACATCATCCTCAACACCTTCTCCTGTTGAGCAAGGAGAGGAACACAGGGTGAGTCCAGAGAGGCTAGGGGACTCTTAGATTCAAGACTAAATTTCAGAACCAGAGCAGTCCACAACCGTAGCTCATTAATTGTCTTTGTGATAGCGCTTTTGACTATAAATCCTAACTTAGTTTCATGAAGTAAAAGAAGCCAAGAAGTACTGCTACATCAAACCAGTGAACCTCAAAGTAATAAAGACAAATGTGAAATGGACATCTTATTGAGCGCTGATCTAATTTCAGCCATTTGTTTACTTCCTTGAAATAATCAGTTACTAATTATATGTATTAGATTTGCTATTCTGGTTCAGTAATTACAAGCTGACAGACCGGATCTCCCTCCACAATGTCTCCTTTGGGGCTGCGGATCACCATGACGACCTGAGCCTGGAAGGTGATGATCAGCACTGGGCCCTGGTCCATCATCTTCCCCATTGCCAGCTACAACACATGGTGTGATGATGAGAAGAACAACACACTTAGTGAGCGTTATTGTCGCTTTCTGCTATAGCCTGATTTCTTACACGGCATGCACAACACACTGTTTTATACGTGTAAACGAAGCAAATGTTCTTTAAGAAAACTGAATAGAGATTGGATGAACAAACAATACCAGATATGACTGCTCTCACAAATGTCTGAAGTAAAGTTCTGCACTATGTGTGTGATAGTTGTACAAGTGTGAAAGCACTCACATCTAAGTTATCAATGTCCAGGATTTTGGACTGGAAGAGCAACCCAAGTGCTCTGGCCTGTTGGATGGGATGGGCCAATTGACTGTATGTCTGAGGAAAGAAACAGGAAAACACTGTGGCATAAGAAATGATGCTTCACAAATTCTGTCCTGAAAAAGGTTATAATTTAAAATCAGATTATTATTACATTTTTTCATGCTCTATTTATTTAGAATTAAGGAAATATAAATGTACAGACAGCAGCATATAACTTACGGCTTCATAACACCAGTCTTTTAATACATCCAGTTCTCCACGCATCATAGCCTGCAGAAAGGACAGTGACAAGGTATTATAAATTATTCCTTAACAACACTCAATGGGTATTTCATAAATGTCTTCAGGCAGTACACTAGACTTATTTTAGCAAATATAGCTAATTACAGTTATATTACTTTGGTTACTTGTAATTCAGTTAGTCACAATTTCAAAAATCTAAACAGACACCACACAATCATGAAGCTGCTGGTTTAAGGTAGAGTGGGGAGTGCTTTTCTGCAGCCTTTATCTAAATCACAACAGGCCTTAATTTCAAATAAATCACAATCGGTGCAATTAGATGACTGTACCCCAATTTCAAACTAATCTGGCTGCCAACTAACAGTCAGGCTCCATCCTGGGCTGAATTGATTTAAACTCAGAAACAAATTCCTTGTTTCATTAGTGCATGCTTGTAATTTTCATAAAACTGCATTATCAGCTTTACTGAGACCACAACACGTTGTCCTAAGTGTTTCCTGAGTGTGCCATCAATAATTTGAATTACAAATTTTGCTGCTCAGCTTGTTTTGAATCTATTATTAATTGTAACAGGAGAAGTCACAAGTTAATAACACTTATTGAACCAAGACCATCAACGAGTCTTTTTTCAGCCTTTGTGAACCTCTCAAGTGCTGAGCAGAGAGAAGCAAGAATGAAACACACTACACAGAGAGAGTAAAAGAGATAAACTGGGAAAGACTGTGTTTACCTCTAGTATGTTAGGGATGATATCTTTTTCACATTGTTTGAGAAAAGAGTCTTTGTCAAAGGTGGGATCTGCCTTCAGGATCTCTGTCAGCACCTCAGACATTTCTGTCTTAGAAAAAAGACCACCTGGAAAACAAACAGCAACATCGAACCTCGATCAGAAGAAAAATAGGAACACATCTTTTATAGTCTGCAGACAGAAATGTTTAATTGAAATAAAAATCATGTACAATATAAATATCAACTATGAAAGATCACCACCTAGAAAGTCAGTGACTCGGTCTGTTACAGCTCTGGACGCTCTGACGAGGGTATTGTCACTTTCATCATATTTCATCTTTATCTCAAAGAATCCTGTAGGAAACAAAAAGGAAAGAGTGTTTATCAATGACGATGGTGGATTTAAGCTGCACTTGTTACAACAGAGGTACCACTGTCAAGATAAACACCTGATGACTGAAGTATATTCAATTACTCTGCAGTATACTGCAACATATCTGGTGCCACCTGCTGCCGTTAAAGGAAATTACACCTGTGCATACAGTATGTAGATGTGATCTGTTGTATAACACAAATTCCACTGAATCTAAACTAATAAAAGAAATGTTCTTACTGTTGAAAACAACGTTATTGTCCTTAAAGTCCTTCCACTGCTGGTACCACTTTGAATCCTTGTGGAGAACAACACCCATGGCCTCTCTGCGTCACAATAAAGAAACATCATCACATCAGAGATTCGTACAACAGCTCATAGTATCAATTAGTAAGGGGGGAAACATACTGTTAAGTGAAAGCACATTATTGCAGGTTGTGGTGCTTCTTTCAGACAGCAGTGGTGAAAGTGAAAAGTTACTCACTCGTTGGCCTCAAACACTCTGGAGTCACTGTCTGCTCCTTTAGATGAGAAGTCGCTTCTCTTCCTCAGCTGAGAGGGAGCCCTGTATGGGCCAGCATCACCAACATCTATCTCCTTCTTCATGGTTTCTACACCCTACATATATGACATACAGACTGTTAATGGACCTGGGGCGAAACGATGCGCATAAAGCACTCATTCCAAACATTTCAGTCCAGAACCTTTGGTGCACTATGCAGTCTTGGTCTTAGTACAGTGTGTGTGAAAATGTGAGTTTGATGAAATGAGATGCACTGCCATCAGTACTGCAGTTCATTCAACTTTAATCCAGAAGGTTTGACCTCTGACCTGTGAGATGGCCTTGAACGCGCTGGTCCTGCCCAGTTTTTCTCCTCCTTTGGAGACCGAATCTGCAGAGTGCATGGCCGTCTTGGCTGCCTCCTCCACACCTTCCTTGATCTTCTTTCCAATGTCAGTACGGCTCACCTCGTCAAGACCCTATAGTCACAATGTCAAAAAAGTACATTGATTGAATAGCCATGTTTATTCTACTATTAAAGGTAAACAATTTTGGACATCTAGTACTTTTTTTTATTGGTATAAGTAATATGTGGACATGGAAGAAAGACTTAGGGGAAACAACATATCCATCAAACTTATAATAAATCCAGTATGACAGGGAAATATGCATCGATTTTGTGAAAACAATCAGTATGGCTGAATATGACTGGTCTTACTAAACCAGAAGAAGTGCTGATACCTTACCTCCTTCATTGCCTCTGACAGGGAACCCAGGGTCCTCTTAAACACTTCTGAAGACTTCGTTGCCTCAGCCTCTATGGATTTCTACGAAGAAAAAAAAAATTTACATAACGTGGTAATATGCATGTGTGCGTGTTACAATGCAATAATGTAAACCCCTGGTTGATGCAGATAAATTGCATTTTTACAAAATAATTCAATCACGACTCACAGGGACACTGTCTAATATAAAATCACCAAGGAAACAATGAACTTACATATTTCCTGCGAGCCTGTAAGAGGGCATCAGACTCCTCAAGCCTCTTGGCTTCTTCTCTGAACTTCTTTATGTTGTCCTTCATCTCCTGATTCTTACTGAACTCCTGACGTAGGTTATCCACAAACTCTCCCAGAAAACCTTTACGTCCAGAAGCATATCGCACCTAATGAGACAAACAGGCAGTGGCACTTCAGTTGGACACGCAGACGGTAGATAGAGTGAACGGATTATCTACATTAAACTGGAAATGGATACGTGGCTTCTGAAGGTGAATGGAAGCTGCCAGTGCCTACCTGCAAAGCTGCAGCTGAGTTCCTGTGTAATGAGTAGGCATCTCCTCTAGATCCTGAAGAGACCAGAGACCGGGAGCAAAAGGCCAAGGCACGTCTGCCGACCAGCTGCAATGCAGGCAAATGCACAGTGAAGCACAACACTGCTAAGTCCATGCAAAAACAAGAGTCACGTTGTTATTATAATAAAATTTAACCTTTATTTGGGTAGTCTGCAGGGGTTAATTTGTATCTTTGCTACAAGGCTATATTTAACAAGTGAGCAATGTTAGGGTACGTGTAACTCTTGTCTCAATAGCATACTGATGCAGAACATGTTTAAGATCTACCCACAGATCTTCAGTGATGTTCAGCTCAGAGGACCACCTTGTGTTTCTCAAAGGAGTTTATGGTGGACTTTGAGGTCTGCTTTGAATCATTGTCCTATGGTAGAAGTCAGCATCTTTTCTGTTTTACTTTCTGGAACGACTGCGTGACATTTGCATAAAGAATATGCTGATATCAATGTACTGGAAAGTAAGTAGAATAAGGCCTGTTTAGTGTAAGTGTGCTGTGTCACAATGAAATATGTGAGTAAGTACGACAAAGCCATTTTCTAAGGCAAGATAACTAAGTCAGGTCACAAAATATACTGAAAGACCTGAAAACAAATGTTAATGTTCTACCTTGACAGATGGTTAATCACTGAGATCTAATCTACACTGCGTCTGATGCAACAAGGCCTTTTCAGCAGACATCTCGCCTTCTACCTGCTTAAAAACACGTTAATCGCCTCCACGTGACTGGACGCATTAAGGACTAACTATAAAGTCATGCGCCCCTACTCCCTTCATCAAAGTATCTGCTGAACACTGTACTGAAGGACATGAATGACCGTCTTACCTCGTAGCACCGACACAAGGAGGCTGCCATCTTGATCTTGAAATGCGCGAAGCAGCACGTGTACCGTTGCCGCAGCGGCTGACCAATGGGAGCAGGGCTGGTAGGCGGGGGGCGGGGCCAGCGGCAACACGATTTTAAAGGGAAAACACACCCTAAATTAGTAAACAAATGTATTGTTTTGCAACAGTGTTTCCCAAAGTGGGTCCTCGGCCCCCCTGTGCTGCTGGTTTTGGTGCAGGGGTAGTTAGAAAGTAAGCAGGGCAGTGGGCCTGAGGACTGAGAGTGTGGGAGCCACTGTTTTACAATAATACAGTATTGTGATCCACACATACAGCGATCTTCCCCAACAAGATCAGACCAACTAAGAATTGAATGTAGCCCAAATAAAAAAACCCGCTTGCACCTGGATTTCGCTTCAAACATTACTGTCTGCTAATCATCTTAAAGCCAGAATTAACCTTAAACTACCACAACTGGAGGTTAAATCTGAGTTATACAATATGAAAATAGCTATTTCATAATTTTGTTAGGGTTTTTATCTTTAAAATCTTAATTTTACTGAGATTCCATGTGTAATTTCTATAAGACTTTTAAAACGTACAAACATTTAAAACGTATAAACAATGACATGCACCCCCCCACACACACAAACCTATACATGTTCAAGACTTGCTATATTCATCCAAATTCAGGCATAGTGACTTTGGAAAGTATTCAGACACCTCAGTTTTTTTGCACACTTTATTGTGCATATAGCACAATTAATTTTAATAGATAAACATTTTGAGCATCAATGCACGCACTCAGTAACTCACAGTGAAAACAAATTATTTTTTGCAAACATTTGAAACAAAGATGTATTTACATAAATATTGATATAGACTCTTGATTCAGTCATTTGTTTTCTCCATGATTTCCTCTATAATTACTTTCTAGTCTTAAGAGTTAGTTTGTCCTCCTGTACTAAATATCTCCACCATAACATGTTCTATATTTTATCTGTAAAATATGGTAACAGTTCAGTGTTGAAATTCACTGCTCTTGGGTTTACACTGTTTACTGTACAGTAACATGTACATTTTGAATGTTCTTTAAATAGTTTTACACCCGTCTTACCAGTAAACGTCAACCAATTAAGGTTTTTGCAGTGCTACCGTTTCACATGTATATGCAAACTAAATATGAGCTAAAATATCGTGAAGCTCCTTTGTGACCTGACCCTGTTTCAGTCTTTTCATTCAGAACCATATGTCTGTGTGTCTGGAGGCCGCAGAATGTTAGAGATCTGCTGGCATGTCAGTAAAGAGCGCCCCCCCGATGAAGGTATGTGAACTGCAGGGACTCCTCCCCTCCCTCTGCAGAGTTGGGAGCTCTCCCTTTCTGCGGCCAGCTCGCCTTGACAGCCAACACTGGCGCAGAGTGTCAGAATAAACCTCTATCTTCATTTTCTGGCGTATAACGATAATCCAAACTCGAACTTTTTGCACATTCTCTTCCGGAGACAAGCGTTGGAGCGGCCTCGTCAAGAATGGGGAACCGAGACGATGAATACGATTTCTTGTTCAAAGGTAAAAAAGAAAAAAAAAAAAAAAAAGATGACTGCATTCCTCTTTACACAGGCTCACTACAGCAAAGCTATTCTTTATAGATGCCTATAAATGTCATTATCTGACCACATATGTGCGTTTCTAAGAAAACAAACCAGTGTTTTTCTTAGTACCTATCCGGATGAAAATGGGTTGGTGTTATTACAACATAATGCTGTCATTGTAACATTTCAACGCCTGCAGCTATATTTATAGGTATAGGATGCAACACCCTATCCGTGCACAGCCTTTTTGTTTTTATTAATAAACTTATGTTATTGAAAGACATTTGATGTTTTTCTACTCATGCCACCTCATGAGGGTGATTAAAGGCCTATTAGCTTCTACCTCTGCTGATCAATAGGCTTCATCTTCAGATGAGGATGGTGCTCAGACAGCTCTTATTCAAACTGAAAATGCAGCAGCTCATAACTAGTTGAATTAATCAGTCATTAGGCCTGTTAGATTGTGAGTGAGGCTGAAGCTGTACCAGACTCAGGTTTATCTTTCGTGCTCAGTTGGATCCAGAATGCCTTCCTTTGATGGTGATATCAGCTCCTGTGGCACATTAACATCCTGGGCCTGTATAAGCCAAAAGGCCATTTAGATGTAACAAAGTATCCTCTGTGGGATGAATAGGGCATCTGCCGGAGGCGAGGGCTCTCTCTCTGTCTCTCCTTCCCTCTCTCTTCCTCTCTCTCTCTCAGCCCGAGCCATCGTCAGCGTACCCGGACGAAGCAGGAAGGGCAAGGCTGCCTGAAACTGTCGATTCAGGTTTTGATGAAGCCAGTTATCAGCTTCCTGCAGCCCGGGCCAGTGCGATGTCGACAGGGACAAAGTTCGGCTCTATTTCCTTTTTGTGGAGGCAGAGAGAAAACAAAGTCTCCACCGCTGGCGCTGTGCTGCGAACAGCCCGGTCATGACACCAGCAAGGCCCTGTTCCAAGAACCTGATCAATCACTTTCCTCCAGTCACTCATTTACCGCACTTTAAAGCCTGTTAATAATCACTCTATAGGTTTACATATGGATGCAGCGCTACTCAGACTCATAGCTGGTTCTTCATGGTGACTGTATAGTTAACTTATAGCATTTGCAGCCATTTTCATACTGCAGCCAATTATAAAAACACATTTATACTTTAAAATTTCGTGTCAAATTCCTTTAGATTAGTTTAGTCGTCCTTCTTTCTTCTTTAGTATTTCCCTGTATTTCCATTCTGTGGGCCTTTAAACAAGGGTTGGAAAAACAAATTCGAGGTGAGGTTAAAGCCTCCCTATGCCGTGTGTTTCAGTTCAACATTTTGGTGAACATCACCACATCAGGGTGTTTTGGCCAGACTCTTCAATAGTGAAAGGTCGAACTTTACATTCTGTTAAAGAAGCAGCATAAGGAGCAAAACTCTAATTTTCTTGAAGTTGATAAAACCCCTCACTCCTGCTCCATTAAGCTTCTCTGTGCTTCGACAGTGAACCATCACTAAAAGCACCAAAGCTCTTTATTTAGTGGATATTCCCTTAGGAACTTAAAGACGTTAATCGTTGTTTGGGTTATCTGACAATGGGTGATAGGTGAAGGTAAAAAACATCATTTCATGGTCATGAGGGACGGTGATTTTTTCTTGTACTGTGTGAGAAGGTCTCTACAGTGACACCAAAAATAACCTGGAACCATTCAACCCAAATAATGGTTGTTACTTAGTTAATTATCAGTGGGGGCTCTCAGGCGAAACCAAACATGGTCAAACAAACAGTTCATTGTACCAAACAGTATGTTCAATACAGTACACAAGTGATCAACTATATTTTGTTCAGCGTGTTTTAAAAGTGTGCTGTGGTTGCATTTTGCCACCCGTTACACATCAGTTTTGATATACTGTACAGCTTTTCTGTTGTGCTATTGTTAAATCTTACAATGATTCATTCCAGTAACCCCCAAAACATATTTTGCCCTATTGATTTGTAACACTAAGATTATGTATTGACTCTAGCCTCGTGTTTTATAATTTGTTTCACTCTTGCTTTTCACTGTACATATGTTTTTCATGTCCTATAAATCATTTAACACAAGAAGCCTCTGGTTTCTGCTGAAACTGACATTTAAAAGCTCCGCTTTTTGCAAGATCAACATTTCTTTGATTCATTATTTTGTGGTACATCCCCTACCTGTCCCATCTCACATGTATACGAACAGTTGTCTTATGTTTTCCCTCTCCTCCCTTCTTCTCTTTCTCTCGACAGTTGTGTTAATTGGGGACTCTGGAGTTGGAAAGAGCAACCTGCTCTCTCGATTCACACGGAATGAGTTCAACCTAGAAAGCAAGAGCACCATCGGGGTGGAGTTCGCCACACGCAGCATTCAAGTGGACGGCAAGACGATAAAGGCTCAGATCTGGGATACAGCAGGACAGGAGCGCTACAGAGCCATCACCTCGGCGTGAGTCCATATGTGTGTAGTACAGACAGTCGTGCCCGACACCTAACACCCCTCGATGTGGGGAAATACTTCAGCAGTGCAGACACAATTGACACTGTATCCTTCAGTGTAGTTCTCCTGAAAAAAGCTGATTGTTGGGTCTGTTCTGCAACAGTTTAAGAGTTACATGGACACTGCTCTAGGAGACTTTAGGCAGTGGTTTAAATCTTTCTGATTTAGACACTGATCCCTGGGGAGCACACTTAATATATCTGATAAACTGCAAATGTGAAATATAAGCATGTGCATATATTTCTGAACTTTTCTAATCAGGCATAAAATGAAGGTTAAGATCAGTTTAGTAGTTGTTCTGGAGCTTTTGATCATACCACGTGATCTTCATTAGCAAAGGGACTTTATTATCTTATTTAATTTCTGAGCACTTGTACTGTAAGTGCTCATAAAAAATGGAAATTGATCTATAATTCAGCAACTGGGCAAACTCCATCTGCTGATCAAGATCATGTGATATGATCAAAAGTTCCTGAACAGAGACTAAATAGACGTTGTTGTGACATTGTTTTTTTCAACAAGTTAAAGTAAACCCACATCTGAGTGAATGTCTCATAATACTGTTAACATGATATCTAATTCTTTTTAGCCCAGCTGACAGAACACAGATTGTAATTGAATCTTATTTGATAGCACTGCGTCTTTTGTCTTATTACAGATACTACAGAGGGGCAGTGGGGGCACTCTTAGTGTACGACATAGCCAAACACCTGACGTATGAGAATGTGGAGCGCTGGCTGAAGGAGCTGAGGGACCATGCCGACAACAACATTGTCATCATGCTGGTTGGCAACAAGAGCGACCTACGGCACCTCAGGGCCGTGCCCACAGATGAGGCCCGGGCCTTTGCAGGTACAGGAAGTGACAGAGAGACATGGGAAAGACTGGAGTACAGGGAGGGATTTTATGGATTCTGTACATGTTTTGTGTACAGATATTTGATAAGTGCAGTATTACACACTATGAAAGCAGTTGGCTCTACTGACATTTTAGGGATCAACTGAAGTATTGTCTTATCATTCATCACCGTTTCATGATCCTTCTTTTTCATGAATTATGACTAGAAAATCTCATAGAAGTAGTGCCGTAACTTTATTTTGTTTGTTTTTCTCAAAGTGTCAAGAAACAAATATGTAAAAACACTCATTTTGCCTTTTGTGACATTAACTTGTTTTATATGATTCTTATAGCTTTTATTGCTGGTAAATTTGTTTCCTTTCTTACCTCACAGAGAAGAACAATCTGTCATTCATAGAAACTTCCGCCTTGGATTCAACAAATGTTGAAGAAGCCTTTAAGAATATCCTCACAGGTATATGCTCGTGAACAGAGGTGGGATATCACAGAATTGTAGATGTTGTATCTGACTAATAAGGAATGAAGGTACTTTTAAATGTCAACTTCACAAGCACCAGTCATTCCCCAACTTTGGTCTAATATTTCACCATCTCTGTTACTCTGAAGCAGTGTTACTTAAGATTCTGATCTTGTGTGATTTTCTTTTAATGTGGGAATTTATTTTTATTTGTCCTTTGATCTGTCTTGTCTTTACTTCGGGTATGCCTGTTAAGGTGGATACACACACAATTTAGGGTATTACATTTTACATGGTTAGAAAGGTAATCCTGTAAGGTCATTTTTGCCAGTCCGTCCAGAACAAGTGTGAAAATGGCCGATCTCTGTGTTGTTTCCAGAAATCTACCGCATCGTCTCGCAGAAACAGATTGCTGAGCGGTCTGCCCATGACGAGTCCCCAGGAAACAACGTGGTGGACATCAGCGTGCCACCAACCACGGACGGCCAGAGGGGGAGCAAACTGCAGTGCTGTCAGAACCTGTAACCCATGGCAACCATCCCTCCTCACCTGGGTTGATTATTAATTGAAATCCACAGTGTTGGTATGCTTCCATCTGCCTGGGGTGCAATATTGTCTGAATCTGCACTTTTTTTAGATCAGTGGAGTCAGTTCCGTTATGCCACAAACGATCAGTCCCAGAAAGAAATGTTTGAATTGATTTCAAATTGTAATCGGACCCAGCCTGCTACATTCTAATGCAAAAACAGGACTGATGGTACCACATAAGTAGCTACCACAGTTACCCGTGATCGTGTAGCAGAACAGCCTTGTCTGAGACTTTATAAACTAGACACCTCCCTAGTAGATGGTTATTGCCACATGTTGGAGGCCTGGGTTTGAATCCTGCCTGTTTCAGTTGTACCAGCAGTCCTGTTTTTGGGCTCTCCTCCTCCTCCTTCAGTCATCATCTCAAAAGTGGTTGTGACGCTGCTGATGCTTATTTCATTTTGGGTAAAATTTATTCTTCTGTTTGTTTTGATTTTGATGGCTTGTCTGCTCACATACATTATATTAATGCCATGAAATTAAATTTTACAATGTTATGTGTCTGTGTCCTTTGTTTTAGCAACATATTCCCAAAATGATGCACTGTGACCTTCTCACTAGATGAACATTTAAATCCTAAAGCTACATTTTGATATATTACATTATGAGATTGTTGATGTGTCTGTGCATAAGCATTTAGTGCTGGAGTTAGTTTATCTCCTTTAAATACAGTTATTTAACCTAGGGGTCTGCTTCCTCCCTTGTGGAGCAGAGGTAAAAATCACATAAAATCTGAGGTCACAAGACGTACAATGAGGCAGTGAAGAAAAAGGAAAAAAAAGTTGTGCAAAGCAAATCTAATCATTTTTTTCCCTAATCTTTATTTTTTTTGAAATACTGAATACTTTGGTCTCAAAAAGTTACTGAAATTAAACCATTTGAGAAGATTAGAAAGGAAATCACTCCAGTGCTGCCAAAAACTCAAATATAAAAAATGTGACAAAGAAATTATATACTGTGTTTTTTTGTAAGAAGTCCACAACCCTGCGGACGACTCATTTGATCTTATATATACATTGTGTTTTATAGGGTATCCAGTAAGGCTTGTATTATGTGTGAATTTCTTTTTTGCCCATAAAGTAGACAGTAATCACAGCTGTTAAATAAAAGTAGTAGAGTAAATGGTACACAATTCACCTCTGAAATGTAATGGTAGTGGAAATCCTAGCCTAAGTGGATACACTGAACCTCCAAACTGTACTTTCTGTAAATGTACTTGACTAAATTACTTTAGTTTATCATGAGATATTTTTCCAAAGACTAGATGGAGGTAAAAAACAAAAACAAAAACACAAATACCTAAACCCACTAGACAAGTCCCAATTCCACACTCACAAAAGAGCCCAGGAGTCCCTCAGGTTTTATTGCACAATAACCCAACTTTCTAGGGGATGCAGCAGGAAGACTACAATAACACAAAATACTTTGTTCAGCATATGCTGCATACACTGATTGATATCTCAATACACAGTTCTCTTTTGCACCTTTACCGAGCACCAGACTGCTCTGATACACTTCTGACAAGAGTCTGTAATCTCACTATTCAGAACACTGTTTCTCTTCTATTTTTAATTGCGTTTCTTGCGATGTAGGATATTACCACTGGCTACTGCTGGTGCACTTACAAGTAGAGTAGGGCTAATGCACTCTTATGAAAATGGTAGTAAGGTCGTCCAATTAGAACGTAAACACTTTTCAATACAATTTCCTTGTATGCTACTGCACTGCTGATGAACAGATGTACGGTTGTCCCGTATACTGCAATCTTCACTGATCTGGTGACAAGTGAAATATATATATGTGTGTGTGTGTGTGTGTGTGATGCCTCAGGTGCTCTCTACAAAGCAAAATGATTTGGGTTTCACTGTTTAGAAAGCAATGATAAAGCTTTACCTGGACACTTTAAAAGGGTTGAGATTATAGACAAGAATGTTGGTATGAGCGACTGTCGCCCTCTACTTGTCAAGGAAGAATATTCACAGATAAGACTTTGTCAATAATGTTTTAAATTATTATCCTCTGCTGGGCTACTGGCTGCCCATTGTTCAAAAACAGCTAAATACATTGTGATGGGGAATGGGGGAGTTATAGGTAGTGTGAATATGTTTCATATTATACTGTAGTAGCATGCTGAGTCAGTTATATCCTGCTACATTAGCTTGTGTCTTAGTATTTCATAGGTTTGCATCACAGATATACACTCAGGCTGGTTAGTCCACTGTCCGTTTGTTCAGTTGTTCATGTCCCAGCACTGGCTGCCCAGTGACAACTCTGTGTTTCAACATTAACTGTGACTCCGGAATGAGTTCTTCCCAAAACCTTTTGTGGTCAGTTAATACCATAGTAGTTTACATCAAGTGCTTCAATAAAAGAAAGCAGAAGGAGAAAGTAGTTCTCTCCCCTCAGAATGGTCCATTTGAAGTGCAAAAGTTCATTAATTGATTAACTTTGTTTTTAGAGAGTGCTTCAGGGGGCATTATTTTAAATTTCCCTCTTGCTACTGCTCTGCATTCATACGATGGTCTCGTCTGTCATTTTCTTAGTCGACTTGGTCGGCACGGAACGCTGGGTGGTGTGTGCCCCTTTCATTTCAGGCATAAGCAGGCGCACTTTCTGATTGGTCCTCCTCCACTCCGAGTAGAGCTGACAGTGATACCGAAATGACACCTGAGATCGAATGGATGAAGAATGGGAGAGGGCCACGAGAGGAGGTGACAAGGGAGGAAAAGAGAGACGTTAATAAAACTGACATAGAGATATTTGAAAAAAGTAAGTACTAAAGCAGAACACTGTATGTTACATGATGCACAAGCATCTTTCATAATTTGTCATGTTTAATATATTTAATATATAAAGATAAGGTTTCTGAGGAAGGTTTCAGATTCACTATAAAAATAAAAATGTATTTTAAAGCAATATGATACAGTTAAATCCAGGTAAGGATACGTGAGGATTAACAACCAGCTCATTCTTACTATTCTAAGTCAGCAATGAATTAATGTGCATGTAGGACCAACTTTCACATAAATTAATTCTATGTGCTAAATGATATCAGGTTGCACCTTTTGACTTTGTTCAAGTGCTATTCAAGGGAGAACAGTGACGTCATTTAGACAATAATCAGAATCCGAGCATGATTGTCTTTTCACTATATGTAAGCCAGTTCACACACAAAATCACACACATTTCCTCTCGGTCAGCATCTTTATGGGAAGTACAAAACTGTGTCTGTTTTTCTAAGTTACAGGGAATAACTTAGTAACGCATTAGTTACCAGTGTCCACAGGATGTAGATGGTGAAGAGGGCAATGGTGAGGGCGATGAGGCCAACAGCTTCGAGTCTACTCTTTAGTTGCAGGTGGTCCTGGGCTCCCCTCAGGCACAGCCAGCCAGAGATGGCTGCCAGGGGCGTGATGAGAAGGAAGCAGGCCATGTCACAGAGCAGTGTGCGCTTCTCACTGCGAGGGCCTGGGTCCTTCAGCCACTGAGCAGGAGCAAAGTGAAGCATCTTAGTTTGCAATTACAACAAAATTCTGCCAAGGGGCATTAAAAAGAAGTGAGTTTCCTGCGTTACTAATAAACCAACACTTAAAATGTCACACAAGAGCAAAGACAAAACTCTCTTTGTTTAGACAAATTTGTATTGTTTATTTATGCCTCTCTTTCATACATCCGCAAATTAAAATCTCTCTAACCTGTGTGAGTGGCTGTGGTCGTCGTTCAATAGTGAACTCTGTGTGACAGAGTTCACAGTAGCTGGTGTTGGAGGAGGACAGCCACTTCTCCAAGCAGCTCTTGTGCACTTTACCCAGTGTACCAGTGCAGTCGCAGGGTGAAAGCAGCGTCTCCCCTCCAGCCCCTTCATGACAAATTCGACACATACCCACATCACTGTGGAGAAAAACAGCAAAAGCAGTGAAGACAACAATGTGGTGACTAACCAAAGAACAATGTTCATAGCATATTCATTAGGGCCCCCCTGTGAGTTCCTCCCTCTCTTACCTCTGCAAGCTCACCGCTTTGACAACAGTGGAGAGTGGGCGGCCATCTTTAGCCGTAACCTTGGCAATGTACTGAGCCTGCGCCGTAGAATCAGACTCCTCCGAATCCTTGGAGGCATCAGATTCAGCGTTCCCAGAGTAATCACAAAGGGAGCCGGGTAGGTGGCAGCACCCTGATGAAGACATTGCTCAGCTGAGGATGACAGTGATGTGGATGATGGTGGAGGCGAGTTCAAAAGAAGTTGTGATCCAAAACCTGAATCCTACTCGTCTCTCCTCCTCCTCTGTCCACCTACAGAACAAATGCATAGTGGAGAATGAAGAAAAGATGAACAAGTGACAAAGCATGAGTGACTTATAATATTCACATTAAGTGCAACACCATGCCATGGTAATAATTTACTTTTTAATTTAATTTTCTGTAGGGTTCAGTGATCCTATGTAGATACAAGATAGGGGGACAACCTATTATGTAACCTCCAGCACCGGGAGTCACAAAAACTAAACTAAACAGACAACCTCAAAAAACTATTGAAGCAAGACACAAAACTTTTTAAATCCCATATTTAACAATTAAGTCTATTAGTACAAGCGTATATTGGGAGGACAAGTTATGCTTCAGCCTCACTGAAAACTGTAAAAATCAAGATGTCACGGTTTCCAAAAATGCCAAATACATCCTGCTGAGTTACAGGAAAATGTGAAAAAAAAGCACATGCACAACACATCTTGACCTAAACTGAAGTGATTGTGGAAGTATATATTAGATTTGCATCTTATCTTATGTTGTCTTCTGATTCAGTAAATGTCAGTGATGGCTTCAGACTGCTGTAAGCAGCTATAAATCGTTTTAAAGTAATGTTTTGGGTAACGTTAGACCTTGGGAACTTGGGGGTGGGTTCAGGTGGTCCTGTCAAGAACAAACTTTGTACCTGTACCTTGAAAAAAAGACATAAAAGTAACACATACGAAAACAATCTAACGATATTCACAGCTCCGGACGATCACGAACACAAAAACGAACTATTATTGTGATTGAATGCATTTGTTTTTAAACTGGGTAACGCCAGCTTAGCACTAATATCACTACATTACGAAGCAGGAAAATGAAAAACCCAAACTAGTGATTAAGGGTTACAATCTCACCGCTATTTTTGGTCGAAATGTTGCGTTTTATGATTGCCTCAGTGCCGTGCATGCGCCGTAAACATTAAATATATCCCAATGCAATAAAACCACACGAAGTACTTGGGCGACAGATAAGCGACACGCTGATGTGTAGTGTGCTGGTAAATGCAAAAGCGTGTCAGTAATGTGAAAACAGACGTTAGCGTATATTTACTCACCCAACGGCCTCCTTTTTCTCGTTTGGTCTTAGCCTTGGCCCTGCGTTTACCACAGATACAGACTAGCTGAGCTAACTGGACAGCCCTAGCTACAAACTATGACATTGCTATCCGACCAAAAGCTCACGATGCGAGGAGTTACAAAAGACGACCACATGCGCTGTGTCCTCTCCATGGCGGCTAGTATATGTCTCTCGACTGATTTTGTTTGAAAGGGTGGAAAGAAACGGCTTTCCGACAGCTTTACTAGACACAGCTAACGTGGCTAACTGGCTAGCAACGGGCAAGCCTACCTCAGCAACCCTCAGCTGTGTACTGGTCATGTGACATAATGCTGCCTTCACGGTCATTAGTTACACTTTCATTTCACACATCGACCACTTATCAAAATGGAAAACACGACTTGCTTGTATGCTTATGGGAATAACTGGGAGGTTTCTGTTGCCAGCTGTGCTGCTACTGAGATGAGTCTCGTAAATGTTGATGGTGAAAGCCATGTAGTCATTTAATCACCAGTTATATCGACAGCAGAAAATAAACGAAACCAACGTAGTCCTCAAACACTACCAATTATATGAAAATGATTACATTCTCCCAACGTTTTGATGTCAATAATCACTGATATGAATACCGCTTCCAACCATTAACAATGCAGTTTTCGAGGAGGAGTGAATGCAGCACAGAGTACAAAACATAGCAGCTGAAGTGCAGATACTCTGACTAAAACGTTTCTCTTTATTTTTACTCTCAATACTGGATTTTTTTTTAACAAGAAAACGATAATCACTATCCATCTAGAAAACATCTGTAATAAGTTATATCGAAACAAAACCACTAGGGGGCAGCATTTAGTCAAGCCTCTCAGTGTTTCTTGGTTCAAGAAGGAATGTTGTTCTTGACCTCTAAAGGTACGGTCAAGGAATGTAAGACAATATTGGAAGTTCCTAGACAAAATGCGAAGACTTCCTTTAGTTTTACAGCCATTAACACTAGCACAATGACAGAATATAGCAGTGACAGTCAGTATACTGTAGGTTTCCACATGGACAGATGATGTGGACTCTCACTGCTCACCAACATGTAAAAGTCACAGACTGAAATAGGCGCATTATGACAACAACCACCAAGAGATAGTGGTTGTTTTGCATCACTTTGTGGTCATTTTGTCTCTATTTATGGTCTTCTTGTGTCTCTCTGTAGTTGGTTTGTCTCTTATCTGTCTGTGATCTTTTTGTGTATCTCTTTGGGGAAGTCTTGAATCTGTCTAGAGTGACTGACTTCACAAGAAGAGATTTTACCAGTTAGTTCAAACAGAAGCTCTGGTCCAGCCTCCCCACAGTCCCTGGGCCT
Organism: Sandelia bainsii; assembly: GCA_032362345.1. Classification (NCBI taxonomy): domain Eukaryota; kingdom Metazoa; phylum Chordata; class Actinopteri; order Anabantiformes; family Anabantidae; genus Sandelia; species Sandelia bainsii. The sequence goes on from JAUMHL010000010.1 coordinate 7,959,389, forward strand.
ATGCATGGTAGGCTTGTTCAGTAATTCATGAATTCGTTCAGTCTCCATCTTTGGCTGTTGCTTATATGACCAACATCTGGTTTAAGACACAACAGTAGTAGAAAAGAAATCATCTGTAGTATATGTATTTACTCACATATGATATGTAGGAACAATTTTGCGGTACTTTAGGTATTTTACTTGAGTATAATTCCATTTTATGCTGTTTTGGTTACATTTATATGACAGCTACAGGATGTTGTTACCAGGCTAAAATCTTTAATGAACATTTAAAATATGATGATTTATATTGATAATATTTCTGTGCACTACTATTCCTAACTGTAGTCTATATAAAATATGTAAGACTGCCTTGACTAATTATATTAAAATACTTCTTATGTGTTAATACATTAGTAATTTACAATATATTAATATTAAACTGACAGAGGCCATTCTATGATCATACTAACCTTTGATACTTCGAATAGTATGATATTTTGCCTATCATTTTATATACTTCGGCTTAAGGGATGTTAACTAAAATTGATACTTACATTTATGTATTTGATTTTAAAATTTCATTTATGATCCATCACTGGGTTTTATTCCTTGTCTGCCCGGAATTTACTTTTTTTGACTAATGCAGAGGAATAAGCAACAAGCTCCGGTAAATCAGGTCACTGGTTCATGCACAAGGTACAGGCAAGTAAATTTTACCAGGCAGATGTTGTTCTGACTGTGCTCCTCTATCGGTCCCTGACCCCCACAAAGTTAGTTTGAAGTTGGATATTCAACATATTTGGTTCAAAAGACCATGTTTAGTATTGAGTATTGACTGCTGGATATTGCGCCACAACTTATCCCATTACCCAGTTCCTCCTAGTAATCACTTGCAGCCCTTCAACAAAAAATAAGTCGTTACGTATTCTTCCTAATATGATTTTTGTTTATTAATTTTAATCTTAATTGTACACATGATAACAGAATAAACATTACAAGAACACAAGAACCGAATCTCCCTGCCCTCCCCATAACACAACCCCCCAAGTACATTGAGAAGAGAAAAAAACATAAGTATGATCAAAATAAATAAATAAATACATACATAATAATTACAAATAATAATAATTTAAAAATATACATAAAAAAAAAAAAAATCTATAATACATACCCGATATGTATTCAATGTATTTGTAAAATGTATTTAATTGTCTGGGATAAACTACCCCTACCAATGCAATGATTGCATGTCCACTAATAAGACAATATATCATTTGTATATTTTTACATTTGTATCTCTGCATTAAATTCAGAGAAAGTAAGGTACAAGCACAATGAGAATCTAGGAACAAAGTTAAGTGTTTAAAATAATATTCTGCAAAACCTGTGTATTACTCTTCGCCTTACTGCCATAATACCAGGCTTCACATCAATTAAATCCCCTTTTCTTTAAAGAAAGATAGTTTCTTGTTTTAAAAACAAAGACAGAAAACAGTTTCAGTAAGGTGAAGGGTGAACACTCTTAGGACATATATTCAAGTTGAATTCTTTTGTACTTTTACAGTTGAACCAAATGCCTTTGAAAATCCAACCTCAAACCAACTTCACTGTAGGTCAGTTAGACCTGCTTGGTTCTAGATCTTCTCTTGCACATGCCAGACTTTGTTCTAGTCTGCTTATGCTGCATGGTTTTTCCCCCCTCATATCTGTTCCCTGGACTTTGACTTTTGCCTGCTCCTTTTGCTCTTACCGCATGGTGTTATTGTGCCAGCCTGCCAGATCAAAGCCTCTGTCATTTTAATTATTGAAGTTGCTTCACTTTGCATGTTTGCCTGTGAGTCCCTGCCGTGCTCCGTAAATCAACCGTGACTGAGCAGGATCAGTGACTTTTAAAAGATTTCGCTTTTCAGCATTAACGAAACAAACTCAAGGGCATGACGTTTTCCAATGCAAACATGGCCACTTCACTTCTCCTCTCAATGCGATGTTCAGACGGACCTCTATTTAGGTCAGACTGTCCTCATTCTCTTACTCTGTCACTTTTGGACCAAATAATATGTAGATGTGCCAAAAATAGTTCCAGTTCCAGTTTAAAGATGCAGAAACAATAAAGACTATCCTACTTTTAAAACTGACCTCATCACGAAGGTACTTTTAGCACAACCTGAAATAATCATTTAATTTTTAACCACTTATTAAACAGAATCTATTTTTGTCATATTTCCCCTCTCTTACAGCTTCCTTTTCATCCCCTTTGGACCCAAACACTGATATCGATCCACTCGTCCACTCGTGCTGAGTGTGATCTTTGCTGATTACTGAGTACTGGGATCAGTAGACATACACACACACACACACACACACACACACACACACACACACACTCATTAGCTATGCCTGTTCCCTCTGTTTAGTGTTTGGTCAAAGTCCAACCAAAATTTCTGGATGTGTGGGATATCATGAGACATGCCTTAGTGGACAGCTATTGGACAGACATACAAAGGCATATACAGTACGTTTCCACATCACACACTTTTGCTTTTGAAAATGTAAGAACATAAGGATCTAAATTTACATACAGTATGTGTACTTGTGAAAATTTACCATAGAATTGTTCATACTTGTGTGTGTTCTTTGTAAATGGTTAAAAGATGTAGCAGTTTCTGAAGCTGTTGCATGCACTGCTTTTCGCCCTCCTCGTGTGCAGCTTGTCACATAGCAACCAGCCACAACATTACAACTAACTTAGATGTGGTGTACAGGGGTCAGCATGGGAATATCTTAATGCTGGCCATGATGGACAAGTGTCAGGACACACAGTGCATCACTGCTTGCCACATATGGAGTTGTGCAGCCGTCAACTAGTCAGAGTATCTATGCTGACCCCTGTCCACCACAATATTAAAACCACCACGCGGCTGATCGATTTATATGCTACATTACTACATAATTTATCTCTAGCACCACAGACAGAAAGGAAAAGAGCGTGTGAGACAGACAGATTGCATAACTTATTCACTGCGTTTTGCTTTCAATAACAGTTGAATTCCTTTTCTGCAGTTCATCTCGTGATCCTACAAACTGTCAGCAGAGTTCATCAGGTCAAGATAGTAATTCAGTTTGTCTCATTTTCTGATGCACTCTTGACTTTGTGAGAAGGACACAAACGTTACTGTGTCTTTCTCTGACCACAAATGTTGCCTATATTTCGTCCTACAACTAACAGGCCAATAGGTACCATCTGAATAAACACTGTAATAATAATAATAATAACTCTAACCACTATGGTCTGTCTTACAAGGTTTAGTTGCAGACATTTTGTGACTGCTGAGGATGGTATTGACTTAAATCATGTCTAATTTCATATTCCCTCAAGTGCCAAAAAAATTGAACTGGGAGTCCATATAATTTTATTGATAACCATTCTACTAGTATTACCGTCTTTATCTAAACTTCAGAGGGTTTATTTTGGATTGTTTGGGACTTTCACCATTATTGACTGATTTTATATTTACATTAATCACACGTTTAACACATCAACATGCTGAAAATGTTCAGTGGTACATATCTTCTTTCAATGTGAAGTTAAACTGTTATTGTAGTTGTATTTTTAAGCAGCAAAATTTGTATTCCTTTTTTCTTTCACAAAAGCCCACAAGAATTGTGCATGATCTGAATGTTCTTTGTTCAGGGTAAAAGAAATACATGTTTTCAACAAAAATATACATTTTCAATACAATTTACCATATGAACACTTTAAGCAAATGAGATAATGTTAAGGAAATTAAGCACTATTGGGTTTATCCATCCTTCATCCATCCATCATCCTATCCACTTTTTCTCTTAGGGATTGTGGGAGAGCTGGAGCCTTTCCTAGCTATCACTGGATGAGAGTACACCCTGGACAGGTCGCCAGTCTATCACAGGGTTGACACATAGAGACTGACAACTATTCACACCTATGGGTAACTTAGAGTCACCAATTAACCTAACATGCATATCTTTGGACGTTGGAAGGAAGCTGGAGTGCCTGGAGAACGTGTAAACACACAGAAAAGCACCCGTGGATTCGAACATGGGTCCTTGTAGCTGTGAGGCAACAGTGCAACTACACCACCGTGCCACTCAAACCCATTCATTTAATCTTAATGTAGTTAGATGTGCTCTAACTAGAGACATGCTATCCTCTCATCTGACACTAAATCATCCCTGAGACCTACAGAACTGTTTAACAGAGGACAGAACATTACTGGTTTTGACATAGCTGGAACCACACACGCAACCAATTACAAAACTGTGTGGATTTGTTCAGATCCATCATTCAATCACCAGCTGAATATTTTAAGTGTGGTCAGCTGATCTTGTCGTCTACAGGAAAAAAAAAAATTGATAAAGAATGTCTGAATGGAGAAAAAATAATCCAAATACTTCTCCCTGCTAAACTAAGTGCTATCAAAGTGCGCAAGGACAAGTAACACACATGGCTCAGTGTAGATGTCGAGGAGCAGTTTGGCTGGCTGCTCTTCTCTCTTTCAAATTACTGAAGGGACATGTTTGAGGATCTGCCCGCACTGGATTTGAAACAGTAACTAATGATGTGAAGTTGGTTTGCTGTGGTTGCTGTGCATTAAGGACTGATATGGGGGTGGGCTGGTTTGGCTTAAATACACCCTTGCCTTTATTTTATGATATAGCAAGTTATCCAGAAATCTGATTGAGGAGCTCCTAAGAGAATAAATGATTAGATAAGGCAAGAAGTGAATTAACTACCAGGTATATCAAGGTACATCATTATGCTGATACAAAAGTGGAGCCCTGCCTGTAAGAGTGCCCATAATATGCTCATCCTAATTCACCTACAAATATATCTATTTAATTGTCAACAGTAGGAAAACTGAAATAGCTGATAGATGGCTAGATGGGAGACAGTGTAGGATGGAATTAAAGACCAGCTTATGCAGCCTGACTCTCTAGCCTACATGATGGAGCTCTGATTCAATCAATGGACATGTGAACAAGGCATGATCAGTGCGGATGCGCCGTGACGTCATAGCGGCGTCTGTTTTCCAACCTATGATTGTACAGTAAATACTATGAGCTCTGCCTTCTTCCCTCTCGCTGCAGCGATGAAAGCGGAGTAGAAAATTGAGACAAACCCGTTGATGTGCTATAAAATCGTTTGTTAGACCTGAGGTATAGTTCTGCTGGCAGCTAGCCTGGTGAACTCGCAGCTCTCCGGTGGTTTAGTGAGGAAGTAAAAAGCTATCTGTGCCAGAGGCGATCCTCAGCAAGCTGAGAGAGACAGAGGGGGGAGGTTGTTGGCCCACTGCAGTCTGAATCACCGTAGACTCGCCCTACCGTGGGTTCATCCTTGACATCGTTTGTCCATCGACGTGCTCATCCCCGCGGAGGCAGAAAACAACGGCAAGGGACAGGACGCAAGCCCGCGTTTGACCCTCTGCCGCAGCTCCGAGGTGCGCTGCCTAGCAGAGCATGCTAAATAATGAGCCAACGGGACACACTGGTTCATTTGTTCGCAGGAGGGTAAGTTGGACAATGAATTTAATTTAGATATTGCGTTGTCATTAAATTTACAACTACACAGGCCGTCGTCTGGTTTATCTGGTTAACGTTTGCTAACCAGGACCGTTTTCCTAACCAGCGCGTGCATGTGGCTACGTAACGTTGCTCGTTAACTGAATGTGTGACTTCAGTCACGTCAGTGTCAAAACCGTCGAGTTTAAACTAAACTTCCTGTCAACTGTTCAAAATATATCCAGCCCTGAAATAATATATAGGGTGCGTTTGAGCTTAAATTTGGCTTCGGGAGTTTTTCAGTGAGCATTTCAAGTTCAATTTAGATTTTGGTCGTCATAAGGATCTCTATGCACATCAAGGTCTTTTATCGAAGTGGCCATATTTTACGCCTGTATTTTGAAGGCAAATTGAGATTATTTCCGGGCCCATTGCTGCTCTTTATCGTGTTAACTTAACAAAGTTTTGGTGCCTCCACAGCAGTACTACTAGGTTTTTTGCCTTTTAAGAAATTAAGGAATAGTTTAGATAAATTAAAAGAAATGTCACTTAAAGGGTCTGTTTACGTGGAGTCAACGGTGTTATTTGTGTATCTTGTGTGTCTTTACTGATTGATATTAATAACCATCAAACACTCCTGTAACCAATTTTTTTTAGAGGACAGTTGAAGGGTTTAGTGGAACAAAAACTGGTAAAATCCAAGTGTTCTGAATCGACTGAAGAGAATTGTCTGAAAACCAGTAAATAGGGTCAACAAGTAAGGACAAAGTATGACTACTTTAGTTTCAGTTTGCTGCTCACATAATAGGTGAGCAATGCTTCACACTCACTGTTCAGTAGACAGGCCTAACAACTTATCTATCAAATGACATGTAGACGCAGGCTTGAATTTGAACGGTTTATTGATCCAGTAAACCAGTATCTCTGTTGTCCTCAGTTTCTCTTCATCTGTTACCTCTTCTTTGCACCAAACCACTGACTTTCACTTATGGTAATCTCATCACACTACAGCTTTTCTGTTATTTCTTTTGTTAGGAGTTTAGCAAAATGGAAAAAAATGACGGCTCACTAATATCACAATAAACATGTTTTGAGTTGTATTCCCCAAAAACCTGAGATTGAGGACTTAGCTTAGGGCTTCCTCTGTCAGCTGCTGTGATACACACATGCAGCAGCCAGCATAGCATCAAAAGTAGGCCAAGGGTCACCACTGCCTGTGAGCGTGAATGTGTGTCAGCCCTTTGAAAGGTAAATATAGCTGGTGCTGTGCTAAAGAGACTGCAGCTAGAGGAATTTGCTGCCAGCAGCCAGTATATAAGCATACACCACTGTGCAGATACAGTGCTGTGAAAATTATTCAGATCATGACTGTATAGTATTAAAATTTGTTTTATGATCTGAATCGTTTGGGGCGGCACGGTGGTGTAGTGGTTAGCACTGTCGCCTCACAGCTAGAAGGACCAGGGTTCCCCGGGTCGGCCAGGTGCCTTTCTGTGTGGAGTTTGCATGTTCTCCCCATGTCTGCGTGGGTTCTCTCCGGGTACTCCGGCTTCCTCCCA
>JAUMHL010000010.1:7966564-7984642 GCA_032362345.1 Sandelia bainsii
GTCTCTATGTGTCGGCCCTGCGATGGATTGGCGACCTGTCCAGGGTGTACCCCGCCTCTCGCCCGATGACAGCTGGGTTAGGCTCCAGCACCCCCCGTGACCCTTACAAGGACAAGCGGTTAAGAAAATGGATGGATGGATGGATCTGAATCATTTAAGTGTGACAAATATGCAAAAAAAAATCAGGAAGGGGGCAAATACTTTTTCACAGCACTGTAGTATTCACTTTACTTGACTTATGATATGATGTATGATTGTGTGATTTGCAGTTTTGTGGTGGTTTGACTGTGAATGTTTCTGTCTGTACAAGACCTATTGTAGAAAGCACCGCAGTGTGAAAGAAGAACGGATCAACTAGCGTGCATGTGTGGCACATGGACAGAACATTGTTTTGACATGACATCTGGTGCTTATAAAAAAGCTTTTAGATACTGAGCAGGAAGTTGACGGAATTAGATCAGCTTCTGTTTGTTTACATGTTGGCGTCAGTCAGAGTAGAGGTCAAAGTCTAATTGAGTCACAAGGTCCTTTGGTTCATTTTTAAGCAGTAGTGTTTTTATTTATGGTGTGTGTGTGTTCAACAAGCCACATAGACAGGAGTCTTAATTTTCACAACAGCTCATTCTCACCTTCTCAGAAGGCAAAAGTAAGTTACACTACACAAAGCCATAGTTTCCTCTGAACCAAATCATGAAACCACTCAAATACTGTTAGCTGATCGCTTACGCATGTCAGTATCGTGCATATCATAATGCAAGGTCATCATGTGTCCCTGCTAGATAATCTGGAGACCAATTGTAAGAAAATACTGTATTCACAGACTACCTTTTAGGATACTCAAAGATTACGTGACAAATGAGTAAAACAGGATCTAGAAAACTAAATCACAACAAAATAAAAGTGCTTTATGGAATATATGATGTTTTTGTCCTTATTTATAAATTCTTATTTTGATCTGTTCCAGCTCTCTTATGAATTGCATTCTGTCCTTTAATTACATAATCCTATTTGTTTTTGTTCACTTTCATTTTCAACCCCTTCTCTGTTCCCTTTCTAGATGTGGAGGTACTGTGGGAGCTATTTTAACTTGTCCTCTGGAGGTTGTGAAAACCAGACTGCAGTCATCCTCCATCACTCTCTACATCTCTGAAGTCCAACTCAGCACTGTGAACGGAGGTAGTGTGGCCCGTGTTGCTCCACCAGGGCCTCTGCACTGTCTCAAGTAGGTGGAATTATACTAAATGTTCATTTGAGGTTGATTTATGTGTTGGAGGCTTGCCAGGGTTAAAAAAAGAGCATTACCAAAACAGGATACAGAGGTGGGTTACTAATAAGATCCTGATTCAGATTATAAAAAATGGGTCGTGAATGTTATACTATGATACTCCAACTACTAGTGATTGCTTCTCGGAATGTTTGTGTGTGAGAGCTCATGGGTTATTTTAATGGGCTTACATTTATACAAATGCAACATGAATGTATGTCATTGCAACTTTATCAATCAGATGCAAATCTACATCACAAATTGAGGCAAAGTCATGTTGTATTGATATGAAAATGTGTCAGCATGTGAGAAAATTACCCTCAGCTGTATTAAACACTGTGAATATGCAGTGTCAGGAGCAGATATAAGAAGGTTTCAAATAAAGAAAATAAAATTTCTGGTAAGTTTTGTAATCGCTCTGTCAGAGCTGTGACAACAGTCTGTATCTGGCTGTTAATAACAAAAAGACACAGACCTATTTAGTCTTAAGGTCACTGAGGTAAATTCATAATTTTTATATTACCGTATAAACAAAATCTTACTTGAAGTGAATCCACTATAATAATGAAACAGGATTGTCTATTTGCCCGGTATCACTGTAATCCTGTGAGTTTATATTTTACATTACTTCCTAAGAATAAATATATAGATGATAAGATTTGCAACAGCCTGACACATTGACTCCTCCAGGAGATGGAAAGTTTCATCATCATAATGATAGACTTAAAAAGTTAAAAAACAAACAAACTCTGTTGTATGTATTTATCCCTTTGTTCAAACATTACTGCTGAATTTTCCTTTAGCAAACAACTTTTTTAGTTGTTAGAGCAGAAACTACCATCAAGACACTTGCAATGCAACAGACCAAAAGTCCAGCATAAACTCTTTTACTGTTAGTTGAAGAGACAAAATAATTTTGAGCGCCATTTTGATCTTAAAGCTTTGTGGGTCTTTTGGGCACTTTCTATGGACAACTACCTGGGAAACCAGTGTAAGTCATGCACAATAATTTGTTCCTTTTCTGCACCATGATATGTCAAATGCCACTCTTCTTGTTTAGGCCTAGTGGAAAGTGACCACGTAGATGGGAAGTGAGAATACAGGGGAATCTGACTGATGTTTATTTAGAACCTACTGAATGCCAGCATGACTGAATGCTCGTAATTAATTTTGGGCACTGAGGGATTAACGTTGTTCAAGTAAATATTCACCATAGCGACAGAGCTCTGCTCATGTTCTCTGGCAACATATTTCCGTAACTGTCACAGAGCATGTCACAGAGTATTAGACATATTGCATAATGTAAGAGCTGCTGTATGTGGAATTTTCCACTGCCAAATGGTTGCACGAATTTTCATATTCAGTGTATAAGTTTTCTACAAACCTCATGTTTTTTAATCCATATTTCAGGAAAAATATTTGCCACAGAATATGGGCAAAAAGTTTATCTTAGCACTTAACCTATTTTCTTTCTTAAATTCCTTAGGCTTCAAAAATGTGCTTGCTCTCACTGGCTATTGATATACATGGGAATGTTTCCTTCCTCATCAAGGCTGTTAACAATGCTTTCTTCAGGATTTTTTCTAATCATGCTGTACTAATGCTCTCTAACCAGAGATTGCAGTTAATCTGGGCATTGTTTTGGGCTTAAAATTGTACTTGTAGTGACACAAACTAACTTATTGTGTTGTTTTTAAGATGAAACAGCAACTATCAGAAACCATTCACCATTCATCACTATGATGAAAGAAGAGGGAAGTGCAATAGGGCAAGGGAAGAGTAAAAAAACTGAACAAGTTAAAGTGGGTCATCATGCAGTGACATGCAGGTCTTGTTCCATTTCAGAGAATGATAATGATTTGAGTTTTCTGACTGTGGAGAACAGTGTCACTTCAAGTTCAGGTTCTTACTCTGTCTTTTGAAGAGATGCCCTATACTAAAACAATTTTTAGTATAGGGCTTCAACTTTTTGTAGTTCCATAGTTTGGAGTTCAAGTATGTAGCTATGAAAAGAAGTTGGCAAAATTTCACAGCCAGTGTAGGAAGACACAGCCCACAAACCCACAAGCTGATCAAAATTTGGCTTCATAGCTGCTCTAAGAAATATCTTGTTTATAATAGAATAGGACAGCTAAAGCCTAACCACTATAAGAATTAAACGTACCCCAAAAGGTATTTTCGGGTCTCTTCCTTCTTTACAAGATTACATAGTGTTTTTTAAGAGTGTATTTACTATCACAGTTTATGCAAAAACGTGCAACAAATGAACAATAAGCCATATTCATTCCAAGTGAGATAACTGGGTTAGATTAGAGCCAGAGAAACAATCTTTGAACTTAGTTGGCATCAGAACATGTCCTGAAAACACAGACATAAACACCAGTGGGCAAAGGGCACCTGTTGTCTCATTTAACTGTGGGTCTTAAACTATGTTGATAGTGACCCTCTGTGTAATGCCAGAACCTGGCAGAATTCCCAAGAAGTTGTAATCTACTGGTCCATGTGCACCAACATCAGATATACATTTAGCTACAAACAGATGTTGTGCCAAATGAAATGCTGTCTCTACCTTTTGACCTCTGTGCTTTGGTAGACTTGCTCACTATTTCCGTTGGCTAAGTGTTCTGTTCTGTGATCACACATCATGCGAGGGATATTTGTTTTAATGTACAATGAAAAATAAAAAAGGGTCACATACGTTACTTCAGAATTCAGCCTTGAGGCTTTGACAGTACTTGCACGCTCAACCAGTTCATCTTTCTTTCTCTAGCCAGTCACATGCCTGGATGTTGGACACATGCCTGCTCCTGTAATGATGGAATGACCAATAAAACATAAGGTGAAATGTATCATGAATTGTTTTCTTTCTTTGCAGGTTAATTCTTGAAAGAGAGGGACCCCGTTCACTCTTCCGAGGGCTGGGGCCCAACCTTGTCGGCGTGGCACCTTCCAGGTATGTACAGTATTATCTACATGTTCTGGGTGTGTTTCATATCTTATCCTTACTTCAGTCTTTAAACCCAAGGCGTCTTAAGTAATGCCACAAAAATTTACTGAGAAACGCCAAAAGAAAAAGTAAAGAAAAGTAAACCACTTACACTTACATACAGTACCTAATAAATGACACAGTAGTGTAGGTCACTAATGTTTATGAAAAAACTGTCAGCATTGGTGTGAAAATAAAAGCATTCCAGCATTATTTACTTCATATATATATATATATATATATATACTTAATATTTAACATTTTTCATGAGGAATATATTTGCCTCTGAGAGGTCTTATCTTTAAACAATCTTCCAGGTCATTCAGATCCTAAGTTAGCAATAATAGGTCACACAAATGAATGGCGTTAAACTCAGAGATAAGCTGTGATTCACATGCATGTGGAGACGACCTGGTTCCCTCTTTCTTAACTTGTCTGTTTAAGATTGGATAACAGCCAGAAGTCAGTCAACCAAAGTCTGAATCGACTGCAACAGCAGGCATCGGCCAGCTGTGACACTTTCATCATGTGATGTTGTTGTGTATTATCACAGTGGAGTTCCTATACTGAGACAGTTGTGTTGCTGTCCAATCCCTTTCCCTGACCTGTGCAGTTCTCCCTAGCTACTGCTGCATCACATGACATGTGTCATCCTCGTCCTGTTGGTTCATTGGAGTGTCTGTCTCTCTCTCTCCCTCCATCTGACTCATCCCTTCCTTCCTCTGATATCCTCTCTATCTCTTACACTGTGTTTGTCATTTTTTGCCTTTATTAACTCAAAACTGTTCTATGCTCTTGCTTTTTCATTGTCTATGCCATTTGGTTCTGTCTGGCTTAGACTCTCTAAGGAGTAAAAATGCCCTTCATGGATGTGTGTGTGTCCCATGGGCTCATTGTCCAGCTTTGACTTTGTTGCATAGTGAATGACTTCTTATGTTGCATTTGAACCCTAATGTTTAACAGTGTACCATAGATCTTTTTGATGTAGTGTCAAATTTTTATACATTTTTGATACTTTCACACTATATTTTGTCCTTTATTTTCACTCTACTTCTTATATATATATTTGTTCAAGATAAAAATGATAAAATATTATAATATATAAATAAAAAAGACAGCATTTTTATGCCTCCATCGCCACATCTAGTACAAAGATATTACTTTTGCTATCCTTTTATTCAGATTTCCTCTTATTTCACAATGTTTTATTTGGTATGTGGTAAAAATCATAGCATAAAAGAAATGTACACACTATTTACACAGAGAAGGACATACACATTTGCACATCCTCTTAAGTCACTTGTGAGTCTTCATTCATTATTCAGATCACCAGATTTTACTGCCTGCAACTGCATACTGAACTCATTCATCTAAGTGATTGTTTTAGCTCTGATGCTAAAAAACTCAAAATACTACAAGTTATTGATCAACATGCTGTCATCAGTGTCTGCATAGTTTACTCTGCATAGATACAACAGAAGATTCCGGTTTTGAAAATTTATGATGCAACATTTCCACTCCATTAAAACTAGTCTAATTTCATTAAGCTTGTGCTTTAGATGCAATATTATCTAATGAAATAACAGTTTTATTATTTTATTTATCTGTAAGGGGAGATCTGGGTTGCTAAGCTACAGAGAGCTATTCCTTCCTATAATTAGGAAATACCACTCTGACACTGAAAATCTTAAAAATAAAATCTAATGCTAATGAGAGTGTGGTCCACTGGGCATGCTGCTGGCATTCATTAACAATACACACACAACACGTGCACACAGAACATCTTGCACCAGAAGCATCACTCATTATGTGTGTGATATGCACATGGACATTCAGAGCCACTCACAGAATTCATCTGCAGAGCAGCCTGATTATATTGTAGGTGCATGCTCTCTATTCAGAACAAAGTCAGGGACGAGAGGCCACTGGGTTTAATTCCACTCAACAGATATGTTGACTAAATCCTGTGATTTTATTTAGTGTCAGCTACGATCATGGGAGATAAATCTGCTTCTAAAGCATGCCATGTGATTAAGACAGCATACTAGCTGGGCTTAACTCTGCATTATTACATACCCTCTTGTACAATTTACATTTTATTAAGTTTTATTAAAACAGTTATAATGATGTTTTCATACTGAATGCAGGTAATTTAACGTTATTCTTAAAATACACTAAATCATGCATTTTGTCAATTTGTCTGTTTTTAATTTTCACACCTGGTTTCCATATAGTAATTATTTTTAATAGTCCATATAAATTCCTGAATGCTTATCAGTTTCTCATTTTGATCAGGTGTACATGTTCGAACTGAAGAAGCAAATTATGATAAACCCTGTTTTCTCCTAGTGTTTTTTTACTAGTTAGAAGTAGTTTATCCTCTGTCAACATAAACATTTTTTTTTCTAACTTATTAACTATCTAATGTTTCCCTCATGGTGCTTTTTGCCACAGGGCAATCTACTTTGCAGCCTATTCAACAGCCAAGGAGAAGCTGAATGGGGTGCTGGAGCCAGACTCTACCCAGGTGCACATGGTGTCGGCTGGGATGGCAGGTAATGATGCCTCTTTCTCCCTCTCCCTTCTGTCTGTCTGTCGCTGTCTGTCATATCTGCCTGTGTCTGACTGTCAGTCTGCCGGGGCAGTACAAATCACTGATGGGTTTTATGAAAAAAAAATATGTTAAGGAATAATTTTGTCTTTATCAGACAAAAATCATTTATCTTTATCTTCTCATCAATTTCTTTAAGTTTCACTTTATTTTTCCCCTTCATCTCCCTTTTCCATATAAATGTGTGGGATGTTTTGATTTTCACAAATTTAAAAGCCTGTGAATACTTAAAGCATGCTAAAGCTAATTATTATTAATAGCCGTTTTGTGTGTTTAAATATTAAATACAAAAAAGAGGGGTTTTATCAGAAAGCACAATTTAAGACTCTCAGGATCAAATTGACCTTGATTGTCGTGACAGCACCTTTACTTTATTTCTAACCAACCCATGAAAGATACATTTATTCATGTTGTAAACACTATCATTTCTACAACTGGATTGTTTTAAAGTAAAGAGTTAATCTCCCATCTGACATAAAAAACATTAAAAAAGCACTTGCACATGTCAGCTACACAATTACATAGAACATCTTTAACACTTCCTCTCACCAGCATTTCCTTTCTGTTAATACACCCATTCACTCAGATAACACAATATCTTGTCTCTTCATGGTGGCCTTGACAGTCCACACATAGTTGAGGAGACAAATGACTTAAGTCAGCAGTGTCAGACTTTTCATGCACTAAAAGTAGATGAAACACAACACCCAGACTGTTTGTTGTATACAAACACTCATTTATGTACAGTGGGTGGCCAACACATTAGAAACACCTCTTAATATAATGCACTCCAGTATTACTCCAGTATAACTCCACCACCCACTGTGATATAACTATAATACACCTGTAGTAGAATTATCACCTTTCTGACAGTTTAAACAAAAACGGACATTATAACCTTGTAAAAGTAGAATTCACGGCAGAGCTAATGCATTGGATTGCATTAGATTGTACAGGTGTACCTAATGAAGTGGCCAGTGAGTGTATATTTTAGCTGTTCTACCAAAAGAATAAGAACCTTATGGTCCTCAAAGTTTAGGTTGTGCTTTCCTCTTCTCCTATCCCTGTTTTCTCCCATGTCCTCCATTTTTTTCTTTATTCTCCTTGCCCTTCTTTTCTCTTTTTAATTTTCTTAATTTTGAGGCCTCTCCAGAGGACTCTGTAAATGGTTTAACATCCCAGTTGTTACTTAAACAGTGTGGTCTGGGCCCCCTTCTTTGCTCTGTGTGTGTATAGAGGAGAGAGCACGGTCCTCAAAGGTCAACCGGGGCCCCTGGCACTCGGGCGGACACGTCAGGTAGCACCCCATTTCATTACACTGGTATGATGAAAACTATGGTGATTTTTATAAGTATTAGAAAAGTCTTGATGGATATTCATTTGTAAGGATAATATCATTGCTTATGGCAATGTGTTTGCTGCTGGTTTGTAGTTCTAGGCTCTCATGATAAGGTTATGTTATTATTAGTCTTAACACCCCCCCCCTCTACCCATACCCTGTGCTGTTCCACCAACACAGTAAAGGTAATGTAGATTTAATGTTGTCAGCACAAGTGAAATGCTAACCTTGTCACTGCTACAGAAGGTTGTAATCGATGTGCTCCATTTTGTCTTTTGTCATCACACATCAACAGCATTAGTGCCTTCAATTATTTCTTTTCAAAGAAAAGTGGTATCAGTGCATCATCCAAAAGGGTGGCACTATTTCAGCATGATTTATGCTTTTGAAGTTAGTTAATTTTCTTGAAAAGAGTTTACCTGGACATTTTACCCCCAGCATTCCTGCCACCAGTTTACAAAACACAAATTATTTAATAGTTAGCCCACAGATAAGCAGTGTAATGTAACTGATGGTATCCTAAAAATTAGTTTTCATACTGTAAGCTGTTTTATTTTCTTCATCACATTTCTTAATCAGTGTGGCAGTCACATATGTAGTATGCATGTATGATGCAAAACCCAACCGTAGCCCTTAAGCCACATATACTGCACAACTGTGTAATGTCTCTGAACTACACAAATGTCTTTGGTATACATACATTTTCCATATTCTCTCCCATGTTGTAAACACTAAAGTCTTACTGACTGCACAGCTACATTTAAAGCCAGATACAGGATAATTGTTTCCAGTTTTGTGGAGTCTCTCAGGATTTTTACAAGCACTCAAGTAACTGGGTTACAATCAGCTTTCTTGAGTAAGCTGATTTCTTAACTGTCATGTAAATGGGAAACCTGGTTACCATAATCGGAGTAGGGGACTAGGGAAACCTGATTTCCCCAGGTAGATTCCTCCAAGAGAACTCAGATTACTCTGCCATGTATACGCCTAACCAGGTTTTTTTATTGTTTTTTTACAAGAAAGCATGACACAGGCTGCCAGTACTCGCCAATCTACTACTTTCAGCTGAGTTTGGCTGGATGAAAGGGGAGATCATTACAGGGCGATGCTGCCTCATTTTCAAATCATGTTTGCCCAAAATCCAACTAAAACGGGAACCAACACAAAGTGCCCCGTCTAAATTAGTCACTTTTCACCGTGTATTTCTTTAATTCAGACAGTTCGCTCTGTGACTGTTGGTGTGTCTCACTCACAGTGCTGTCAGTCACCTCCCTCAACACACACAAAAAAAGCAATCAGGAAGCACTCTTTTCTGTCAAAATCTTTGAATCATTCATTGCTGACCTGTATGATAAGACAGTTATATAATTTGTATACACAGCAAGTTTATATATTAGATGTTTTGAGAGTAAAACAGAACAAAATAAGAAATTCTACTAATACAATTCTAATCAAACTGTTTAAATATTATAATGAAGCATTAGATACATACAAAAAGACCTATGTTCAATTTAATGGTCTTTATTACAAACATCAAGTTTATTTTACAGTAAATACATAGACTTTCTCTACTCATACATTTCTTTAACAGTACAATGTAAGTATTTTACCTTGTGATTTTCAGTATCATGTTTGGTGACACTGAAGAGGACTTTAATAACTCATTCCTTTATTACTTCTAGAAACAAAATGGCTCCCTGGAAACAAAACTCTGCATATAAAACATTTTAATGTTAATTTTAAATTCATCCCAGTTTTTTCAGAATCTGTTTTGGTCTGGAGAGATATTTGGTCATTTAGTCATTGTTGCATTTAATTGTCTCTTTTTACTGTCACAAATATGTCATCACATATTCATAAAATTGTTATCTAACTCGTTTCATCACCATTGTCCACTCTGAGTCTGTTTATACAAAATGACAAGGTTAGCATTTCCATCTTCCTGTCTTTATTTTATACCTTGTTTCATTGCACCATTGATTTCAACCTTTATCTAATACACCAATCAGGCATAACATTATGACCACTGACAGGTAACGTGAATAACAATGATTACCTCTTCATCATGGCACCTGTGTGTGGGTGGGCTATATTAGGGAGCAAGTGAACATTTTGTCATCAAAGTTGAAGTGTTAGAAGCAGGAAAATTGGGCAAGCATAAGGATTTGAGCGAGTTTGACAAGGGCCATATCGTGATGGCTAGACGACCGGGTCAGAGCATCTCCAAAACTGCAGCTCTTGCGGGTGTTCCCCATCTGCGGTGGTCAGTATTTATCAAAAGTGGTCCAAGGAAGGAACAGTGGTGAACCGGCGACAAGGGCTGCCAAGGCTCATTGATGCACATGGGGATCGAAGGCTACTGTAGCTCAAATCGCAGAAGAAGTTAATGCTGGTTCTGATAGAAAGGTGTCAAACTGCCCATGCTGACCCCTGTCCACCACCAAAAGCGACAACAATGAGCACGTGAGCCTCAGAACTGGACCACGGAGCAATGGAAGAAGGCAGCCTTGTCTGATGAGTCACGTTTTCTTTGTAGATGACCAGGTGCATGTCCACCGCTTACCTGGGGAACACATGGCACCAGGATGCACTATGGGAAGAAGGCAAGCTGGTGGAGGCAGTGTGATGCTTTGGGCAATGTTTTGCTGGGAAACTTTGAGTCCTGCCATCCATGTGGATGTTACTTTGACACGTACCACCTACCTAAGCATTGTTGCAGACCACGTATGCCCTTTCATGGAAACTCCCTGATGGCTGTGACCTCTTTCAGCAAGATAATGTCCCTGCCACAAAGCGAAAATGGTTCAAGAATGGTTTGAGGAGCACAACAATGAGTTTGAGGTGTTGACTTTGCCACCATATTCCCCAGCTCTCCAATCGAGCATCTGTGGCATGTGCTGGGGAAATAAGTCCGATCCATAGAGGCCCCACCTCACAACTTATAGGACTTAAAGGATCTGTTTATAATATCTTGGTGCTAGATACCACAGCACACTTTCAGGGGTCTAGTGAAGTCCATGCCTCGACAGGTCTGGGCTGTTTTGGCAGCAAAAGGTGGACCAACACAACATTAGACAGGTGGTCATAATGTTATGCCTTATCAGTGTATGTAGATTATAAACAGGTAATGGCACAATGAATATGAAAAATACCTCCTTAGATAAAAATTTTTGGCTTTCTATTTGTACTTCTACTTGCTCTGTGAGGTGCAGCTGGAGTTTTAGATTGGGTTGACTTGTGTTCAGTCAACATTTTCTTATTTCTAGTTTATAAGAGCACTATTTGGGGCATACGTTACTTTTACTTTCACTTTTAATAATGTGAAAATAAAAGAAATGTAAATCTCATCTAAAATTTAATTGAACGTATAAGAGTAAATGAGAGGAGAAGGGACTTTGAGGTTTGGGGAAAGATGGTCTTTCACCTACCATCTCTTCTCCATCCACTTTTAGTAAGTGGGTTTGGGTGGGTGGTTGGGGGGGGGGGGGGTTGTGGGTGGTTGGGGGTGGTTGTGACTGCTGCTTGTGTGCGACTGTGGTACAGAAAAGCCTGTGTCTATTTTAGGGCTTTACTGTAAAGCTTTCACTCCTGCGTGATTGGGTGGGACAACCCCCGCCATCTGAGCCCCCCATATCTGCAGGCTACTAACTGCAGCGGGGAGGAGCTGGAGGAGCTTTGCCCCTCCCTCGTGAGTACACGCCATAGACGCTACTTCCTTCTACTTCCCTCTTTTTTCCCTCTTCCTCTTTTTTTTTTTTTTTCTTCTCTTCTCTTGAAAAGACCTGTGTCATCCTATGTTCTTCACGCAGTTGCCTTAACGTAGGGCTCTGTTGCATTGATTAGATGTGACTCAGGTCTCTTTATAGACTTGCCCTTGTCCTAGCCGTTTTCTGCAAATGGCCATGTTTTAGTTCTCTCTTGTATTAGAATTTTTAGAGACACCTTGTTTCAATATAATACGAAGTAATATTTAACAAGCCTTACACCCTACATATCAAACCTTACATTACTGTATATTACCTACATTGCCTACTTTACATAACCACAATAGAGAAACAACTCAAACACTCATACACACACTCACATCTGCTTAATATTCTGTATATTCTGTTGGCAAAATAAACCAACCTCAAAATTGGCTGCTAAGGCTGATGGACATAAAGAGTAAGGCTGCCCATCACCATTAGGAAGTAAAGGCTGCACTAAATTTCTCACCAGACTTTCGATTTTAGGTGAGCTGAATTATTGAAGAACCTATTCTAGACGCCATATTGTTTTTCTTGGCTGCAGTAGTTGAGCTTGTTGGACTAGTGTCTAACCAGTTAAGCACTGGTTTGTTATATTTGAAAGAACAAACACAAAAGACATAAGTAACAAGTGAGTGCATTCTTACTGCTTAAATAAAAAAATAAGAGAAATATCAAACTAACCAAACTTACTGTGTTGTGAAAGTTGTATAATAGCAGATATGCTTGTCATAAAGGGCAATAGTAATTTGTGTATTTCAGATCACACTGACAGTGTAATGATATTTCCAATAAAAAACAGACTGAATTGGTAAGCACTTTAAGAGGAGCTTATGTTATTATTACAAATTATTTTTGTTATAACACACAAGTGTTCTCATTAGCATTTGAAAGAAATGAGTCAGACTGCAGTATAATGACTGTCTGCTATTCCATAATGACTGTGCTGCTTGGCCTCATTTCCTAGTGTTTGCAGTTAGACATTTTTAAGATTATTAAATAATTTAATTAATAAAGACGTGGTCTGAATTAATATATACAATATTTTTCTATACCAGTATTGAAGCCAATCTTTTCTACTAAAACACTGAATATACCTAATTGATCCTGTTTAGTGAAGTTCTCACTGTCCTTGTACAGTATAGAGTGTTAGTGTAGATGTTTAGAATGTATTCTTCAAAGAGTCTTTGTGTCTTTCTGAACCTGTGACCTCCTCTGAATTTCCCAGGGTTCACAGCCATCACAGCCACCAACCCCATCTGGCTGATCAAGACCCGTCTTCAGCTGGACTCCAGGTGAGGACCCACAAACCTTAACAAGTCTAGAAGTTACAGCGGAACGGTTTATATGACTCATTCATTTTCCCTTAATAATAACAACAATGAGATTAAATGTTGTTATGATAATGATGATCAGGTTTTATTGTCATTGATCACATGTTACAACGAAATTTGACTTCTGCATTTAACCCATCCCTCCTTGGGGGGAGCAGTGGGCAGCCAGAGAAGGTGCCTGGGGAACTAGCGCTGAGTGTCTTGCTCAAGGACACACCTAATATGGGGGATGGGTTGGGATTTGATCCTGCCACCTTCTGCATCCCAGTCTGGTGTTTATTCAATTGAGTTACCAGAATCAGGTTGTAATTAAATCTCTTTGTCTCTTTGTGGTTACAGAAACCGGGGAGAGCGGCGAATGAGCGCATTTGAGTGCATGCGGCGGGTGTACCAGATGGACGGCCTGCGAGGTTTCTATAGGGGCATGTCGGCATCATACGCTGGCATCTCTGAGACTGTTATCCATTTTGTTATCTATGAGAGCATCAAGCGTAAACTGCTGGAGTCCAAGACTCACGCTAGCATGGATGAAGAGGACGAGTCTGTCAAAGATGCCTCAGACTTTGTGGGCATGATGCTTGCAGCAGCCACCTCAAAGACCTGTGCCACCTCCATCGCCTACCCTCATGGTAACCTCCTGTCTCACTCACCTTAGTTTTTGTTTTTTCTCCAAAGGGCACTGTTTTTCATAGTGTCAACCAAAACAATGAAAAAAACTAACACAACAGTGCATTAGTCTCTCAAATCTTTCTCATTACTGTAGTATATAGCAGTAGGGAGTGCTGAAAAATAATCTACTGTGGCTAAGAATCCAGAAACCCTGAGATTTAAAAATGATAAAAGTATTATTCTTGCCTACTTTTCCCACGTCTATTATGTACATTTATGTATTGGATTTTAATCTATTCAAAATATTTTTACAGGTTCAATACTAATCAATTAACGTGTTACAATTATAAGGGAAGAAATTCACCATGGAAGAGTGCAATTTATGCACTATCCAGTGTATTGCAGCATTACTTATATACAATTAAGCTACAAGTAAAACTAAATTTCTCCAGTAGCTTGTTTACTTTAGGTTTAAGCAGTTTGAGGGCGCCGGGTGTTCCAAAAGTTGGATCACTTAGCGTCAGATATGCTACTTATCAGCTAGCAGCCATTAGTATATTTAACACAATTTTCTTCTTCTGCTCTCAAATTGCAGAGGTGATCCGAACACGGCTACGAGAGGAAGGCAGCAGGTACCGCTCCTTCTTTCAAACTCTGCTTACGGTACCCAGGGAAGAGGGATATCGGGCACTGTACCGCGGCCTAACAACTCACCTTGTCCGACAGATCCCCAACACCGCCATCATGATGTGTACCTATGAAGTGGTGGTCTACCTGCTTGGCCGTTAGTCCACCAGGCATGTCTCCTTCCTGTTCAAAAAAGAGACAGTTAGTAAATGACTGAGATGGATGCCCTTGTGAGGAGGAGATGTTAAAATGAAGACCAAAGGATAGATACTCTGGTGAACCAGGAATGGACAGATGGAAAAATGAAGAAAAAAAGACGAGGAAAGCTTTGTTGCTATCAGCATCAGCACCTGCAGTTGCCTTTACTGGACTGCTGGATGTAGGATGCTACAGTGCACAGGAGAGGTAAAATGGATAGGCAGAGAACAGGGACACTGACAGAAAAGAAGCAGGAAACAGAGAGTACCTCTAGCAAAAGATGTAAGCACATTTCAGTGGCCTTAGCAGAAAAGGTTTCTAGTTTGCATCCTTGTATTTGAGTGAAGAGCAAAAATGGTCTTTTTCGCTCTCATAGAGATGACATTGTGACAGGGGAATGCTTGGAGGCAGCTGAACTTGACAGAAATAAATTCAACTAAATGTAGGTCAATTTGAAAAATCCAGTACACTGTTTGTCTGAACTTGCCTCAGTGCTGTGTGAATACCATTAGATGACTGGCAGTTAAGGATCGTAATTTAAGGTAGAATGTCAGAATGAAGCTTTCATTTGAAGTGTCAGTCTGTTTTCAGGTCATGTACACTGCACATATTTGCACTACAGAAACATGACTTCAAGCATTCCCCTCTGAACACTGCAGCAGATCCCCTGTATGGTCTGGAAGTTGATACAGAGCACTGGACTCGCCCACAACAAAACAGTGATGAGCTTGTGATGGTCTGTAATTCAAACGCAAGATGCTGTCTAGTGTTTATGGAGAGTAGGTTGATAAGCTGACTTTGATTCAGTTTTATATTCCTCTATAATTTAGTGTCTGGTGGTGACAGGCTTTGGCTGAAGTTGGCCTTTAGTACTTCAGTTTCTCCTGGTTAAAACTGAAATACAGTCTGTATAGAAGGCCAGCTTCTACCTGCACCTGTCACTTCTGAGGACTTTAAAATCTTATGTAGAAGCACGAGACTAATGTGTATTTTCTGAGATGAGTATGACTGTCCAAAAGGTACCAAGACTAAGTATCTATCCATCAGAGTGCCACTACTTGAATATAATGTGATGGTGTGAGGAAATGTTGGCATGAATGGAATGTTAATGTTAATGGGAGTTTTATCATCACCCCCCAACCCTGTGTGTGAGCGTGTATGTGTTGTCACTTTCACTGTGATGATTCAACTATGTTTGAGTGTGAGTGTGTGTGTGTGTGTGTGTGCTTGCATGTATAATAAATATCTACTTCAGATTTCCCTCCACTGTTAATCTTGCAAGACACTGCGGGGTGGGAGTGTGGAAACGCTCCTTATGATACCAGGAGATTTCTTTCCCACTCTCTTGCCGGTCCTTCCTTCCAGTGGCTTCCAACCGACCTGATAACATGCACTTTTGTGGCCTTTTCAGGCTTGTGCTTTGCATTTTACTGTTTCGACAGTTTAAACTTGTACATTGTAAATTAAAAAAGTATTACTGTATATCAAAATGGTATTTTGCGCAACTGTTCTTACAGTAGATATATTGTACAGTTTAGAGTTCTAGACTAGTTGTGAAGGATGTCCAAATGTGTTAATATAATAGATACTGTATATGCATATCATTGTTTTTTTCCCCCCTAGGCTCATGTATGATCATACTGTGCTTTGCATTTAACATGGGCTGATGACATGAATATTGATATTGTTTGATTATTTTCTTAAAGTTCTGTGTATTTTTTTTTTCTTTTTTCTTTTGTTAAGCTGCAATGCAAACACATGTTCTAAAATAAAAGCTAATGAATGCTGCAGCACAAACAATTTAATAAAAGCATTTGTGCTGGAGCATTGGTTAGCCATTTTACAAAAGTGTTCCATTTTGCAAAGTTTGGATCACTTGTGATGTTTACATTGTTAATATCTGTCAGATTGGTTTTTGTTTGAATATCAAGAAGTGTTTTAATGTGAGTGTTAAAGAACTGGAAACTGCAGAGTACTATGGCGTGTTGGGAGATCCAGAAATTGCACAGCTTATCTGTTACTAAAGACGGTTGTTGTAAACGTGCCCCCTTCAGTGATCAGTTTAAAAACTTTACATAGCATATATAATTATTTTTTAGAGGAATTTCAGCACAAGTTGTATGTAAAAACCTCATCAAATTTCATATTGAATACTCTTATATGGAATCAAAATGGCCTTTTACATGACTTTAAAAAGCTGCTGGGGTGTCAACGCACACACATTTTCTGTAAAGTCCGCACAATTTTCTTGTTAACGAAAAGACTGTTTTCTTTTTTCCTGGTACATTCACATGAGGTCTTTAAACACACATTTTTCTCTCCTTATTGCAGTGTCATTTCAGAAGTCACTGGTAACTTGTAATAGCCATTGATTTTCAGTCTCCATTGACATGCCCATAGTTACTTTGAGTGCTTGAAAAATAATTGCTGACTCATTTTAACGTCCATGTTTTCCTATAAAACACTAATAGCTTTTATGTCTTTGGTTCCATTGCAGTAATACTTGAGGTCAAATTACCAAAATGTGATATGAACAGACAACTGGACAAAGTGCAAACACTTCGCTTTATTTTTACCTCTCATTTCAGTGTCTGTATGCAATTCAATATTTTCATCCTGTATGCTTGACCAGGATGCAGCCTCAAGCAGGGTTTAATGAAACCTGGAAAATGTGGTTTTTGCCAGCTCAATTGTTGTTGTATTTTATGTTTGTTTTTTTAAAACACAAAAGTAAATAAAAATCCATTCAAAACTGACTTTACATTGTTTTTATTTTTTGTGTATGAACATGTACTGTGGTACAAGTATTTGCAGTTTTTAGCCCCAATGGGATTAAAAGAGGCTACTCTGTAGATGTTAGTTAAATTATGAAAAACCAAATATGTTGTACATACCCTCTACTTTTTATTTTTACAGTGAATTGTATTTGAGCCCAATTTGTGTTTACCTACTAGTACCACCAGGAGGAGCCAAATAATTCCTGATAGAATTCATTGATGTTATCATGAAGTTAACATCCTGAAGTATCAAAGTATTACATGTATAACTATAATAACAATTCCACACTTACTGTATTATTTCATATTATGTAACACAGTCTCTGTTTTTAAGTAATATACAGTACAATACAACAAAAATAATTTAATTGTATCATTTACTATACATTTACAGTTCTAAAAATGTGATTATGTTATTTAATAGCTTTCAGTTGTGATATTAGACAATCAAGGTCAAGGAATGTTCAACATGATATTTCTAATTAATGTTCAGATACTGTTTTTTTTTCAATTCAATTCAATTCAATTCATCTTTATTTGTATAGCGCCAAATCATAACAAAGATAATCTCAAGGCACTTTACATAG
>JAUMHL010000010.1:7984897-8008219 GCA_032362345.1 Sandelia bainsii
AACGGAAGAAACCTCCAGCAGAACCAGGCTCAGGGTGGGCGGTCATCTGCCTCGACCGGTTGGGGTGAGTGGAAAGACTGGCTTAGTGAAAAGCTCTGGTACCAACATTTGACATATGACATTTTCTAAAATCTAGTCTGGATTCTGTACTGTCACAGTAGTACAACATAGGTTTGTTTTGCCTCTCTCTCAGTCTCTTGTTTTCCCTTATTCTCACACTCCATGTAACTTGCCATTGAGGTCCTGAATGGCTTACATCATACCATACCAGTTTCTATCTATCCATCTAAGTGTGGCATATGTAGACATATCACACTCACATTCAGCCTAACATGCAGACTTTCGGACTGTGGGGGTAAACCAGAGGGAGAACAGATTGGCCCCAGGATTGCTGTGACAGTACTAACCACTACTGTTACCCTAGCTGTGTTAAATATTTGTGAAGATCCTCAGTCATCCAGGTCATGGTTATCTCAAAAAGGTTTTTCAATGGCAACTGGACTTGTTTTAGTTCCTTGACTACGTTTCGCCCATTCCAGAGGGCTTTTCCAAGTCCTAGCTGTGTTATACCTACAGCAGGAAAAATCAATGAATATGTGTAGACGGAAATTGTGTAATCATACACGTTGGGTAATGACTAAAGTCAGACATCACTTCTCTGTTTTAATTAAACAAAATAGCTTGAATTTCAGATTTTACAGCAGATCAGTCTGTTGAGTTTGTAGTTATATATCTGAATTGATTTCTACTTAACAGTGGATGATGATACATTAAAATTCTGTAGGAAATACTAGAACTTTAAATGGCTTTTAACGGGGATTAAAACCCTCAGGTAGTTGTTTCACCTTGATTGGTGTAACAACTGCCTCCGCGTTGCAACCACACCTAGTGTTCCTTAAGTAGAAAATTTGAAAATAAATACATAATTTTTATATATATATATATAAAATTAAAGTTGTCATAAATAAAAGTTAATTATAGATTTATTATTAAACAGGTGATTACGTTATGTCCTAAAACCAAAAAGGAGGAAATCATTTTCGTTGGTGCAAGTTTTTCTACTTTTTATTTTTATTATATTACGGCAGATTAATAGCAGTAACGTTATTATATTGTTTTTTTTTTATAATCTGTAGAAATTAGCGCATGGGTAGGCGAAATTTACGAGCACCCAGTGAACGCACCATGAGAGTCAGAGCCAATAGCGAAAGACAGAACGGCGTGTTGTGGTGTAATCGACCAATCAGCGCCCTCTATGCGGAGTAAATGGACACTTAGCGTCGAGTCTCCGACTCCCCGAATGTATCGAGCTGCAGTTTACGGCAACAAAGAACCGACGTTACATCGTTGAAAACACATGTTACAGGGCTGGAATAACGTTGTTGGCATCAGTGGAGAAGAGGTGAGACCTCAGTTATTCTTATCTTGTGGAGAAATCCTCAGAGAAAATTGTCGTTTGGAGAGTTGTATTCGGTGAGTGTTTCTCTGTTTACACCGGATGAGTTGCCCACAGGATTCAGAGCAATAGGCGATGATTGTAACCAAGCGAAAAGTAACCTGTATTTTTCTTAACTACACTTTCGACTGTTGAATAATTGCATCAATCCAAACTTAACGCCGAGAAAAACGACTTGTCTGTCTACAAGTCTTGGCCTACTTTTAGTTTGTTGTCTCATGTCATAGTACAGTGCTTAAGTTACCTTATCCTACATCTGAATTTTATATCTAGTGTCATCTGAAGGTGCGTGAATATGTGTGCGGTATGACGTGTCTGCATTCTCACATGATTACCTTTCTGTCACACTGAAGACTGAAGTCTTCTGTGGAGGGATAGAAAGGTTGACTGAAGCTCTGTTTCATGAATGATTAGTATACTGTATGTGTGGGGATGTATTAGGAGTGAGTGTTTAGAGTGTTTATTAACAGGTAAAATAGTATTCTGACCCCTAAAGAGATAAAACTATCTTAGTATTTCACCACAAAAGAGCAAAGATTAGATTAAAGCTGCAACTAGACGATCATTAACTTGATGCGTTTTGTCTATAAAAGTTCCTGCAAGTCACAAACGTTTTCTGATGTGTGATGTAGTCAGACAACCTTCAAATTATCACATTTTTGAATGTGATAATGAAATGCTGATTGACTAATCTACAGGTCCTGTAATCCAGGTTGGTAACCACAGAATTATTCAAATTGTCAGTGGTGATCAACCTCTTATCATTGTTTCATAATGATCTGTCCCTGATGTCTTTAAACACATTAGGGCTGTTTGTAGTGGTCTAACAATGCTTAATACCCAAATGTAAATGTCACAGTAAGTGTTATTCCAATACCAGTGGTTATTTTTGTCAGTTAAAGGTGTTGGTGTATATACTGCAAATGTGGAGTGCATTTCCTCACAGTAGTCTGAGTGATTAATTCTCTCCCTCTTGATATTTACTCAGCTAAGATAGGACACAGAAATTAGAGAGCAGATTGTGGGAGCGAGGACGGTGGTTGAGGAAAGAATAGTAGATATAGTGGGAGAGATAAGTGTGAGCATAGGGAGAAGGGAAGGAGGTAGAGGAGCTGGATAACAAGATGAGAGCTGAGAAGAGGAAAAGTGACAAAATAAAAATGTGGTTTACAAACAGGTAATAAGCAAACAAAAGAAGTGTTTGTGGGTGTGAGGAGTAGTGGCGTGGAGGGGTGGGGGTGGCTGGCTGGGGTGATCTGCTGCTTGATGGATGACTTCTCCAGATAAGGAAGAAGGGGGAGAAAGATGCAGGGATAGAGGAAAGGATGGAGCTTTGTATTGGTGGCAGTCATTTATCTGTCTGCTGGATCTGACCAGCTGGTCACTATGTGAGATCAGGCTTCTCACCAGCGCACTTCCCCACTCTCTATCTCTTGTTGTGTTTTTAACCTCTGCACATTAAGTGACATAAATTTTAATAAACAAACTGGGATTTCAACTGCTGTCACTACTACTACATCTTTAGAGCACTTAAAGAGGCCATGTATGAAATGGATTTGGATAATCTGCAATTCAAAAAAAATTTCTTACAGAGGGCCTTCATACATGAACTCTTTTCAACCTCTGTCTGAAATGGTTTTAACTCCTGTCTCTTTAAGGGCCATGACACAATAAGCTGATTTTTCGGGATATCCCGTACTAGTTGGACCCCTGTTGGCGGTTTTTCAGCCGATCCAGCATGTTGAATCTGCGGTTTTGAGAGATCACTTCGATGGGTTGTACAGTTTAGTGAGTCGCTGGATGAGAAGAGAAACAGAAATGACAAAAACAAGCAAACGACATAATCAAGAGGGGACACATGGAGAGTTCTTCTCTAATGCTCTGGTTCTAGTATTTTCACAACTACATGGCCTCAAATGAAGAAACTGGAACCGTCTCTGGTGAGCGAGAGTGGTGTGAAAATGGTAAGCAGATGCTGCTTTCTCTAGAGTTAATACCCGCAGTCCGTGGTCTTCCGCTTTCCCTTACTGAATGACAAATACATACTACCGCCACGTGCTGGTATGGAGAGTTATTTATTCTTACACAGGCGCAGCATGCATGTGCTAGCTGGCTGTTTTCTGTAGTCTTTGAGGTGTATTCAAGTGACACTTTTGATGTAACAGATGGCCTTTGTCGCCGCTCTTCGTTCTTCGATGTCGGTAAAATTTCACTTATCTTCATTAAACACAGTTCAGCTTATATTTCTGCATTCAAGTCTTATTTTTGAAACTGACAAACCAACAGTTTAACTGTCTACGGGACATGAAATTAAAATTTCAGATGCTTTCCGCAAATACACTTCAAATGACACTTAAATCATTTGACCTGTTTATATCTGCAGTTTTTAGCTTAAGTAAGCACACATAAAAATTTCTCTCTCTCTTTGCTCATTCAGCTTTTCCCCTCTTAATCTCTTTTCTTTCTGTCTTTATTTTTTTCCTTTTCCCCTCCCTTTTTAAAAACCTTTTATTCTCCTATTTATGCCTCCAGAGGGACTAATAAGCAGCGTTATGAGTCAGTGTGAGCAGGGAGGCAGATGGGATTCAGCTCGTAGGCCAGATAAGGGTTTTTAATTCAGCTGTGTCTTATCACTCCCTGTCACTGCTACTTAAAATGAACAGATGTACAGAGTGGTAAAATCCTTGAATTGAGATATGGAGGTCAGTGTTTCCCCTAGGTTTACAGTGTTGGGGGTGGGGTGGGGTGGGGGTGTACGCCCCTCTTCTGTTTCCCCAGCGTTCACGCGCGTCAAACCTTTACTCACTTCTTCAATTGAAACGTCTCGGCCACCGTACTTTCACTATTTATCTCGGTTATGATTCTGTTTTTGTACATTTGCAGCGGTTATTGTATATTTGAAATATGCAGATATCCTCGATGCAGCACACGAGGACAGCGTGTGGAAAAGTTCACAAAATAATTTACTGTCACTCTGACCGATCCCGAATCTGTGTCGGGGACAATTAAGTTAAGTTAATTAATTAAGTTAGCGCTGTGGTCACCTGCAGAAATGCGCAGAGTACTACTTTAAATGCAGTGACGCAGAGATGGGCAACTTTTTTTGGTTAATTCATAAAAGCTCCAACTCTAGCCAAGAAGTTGACTCAGCGTTTGCATCAATTAATCAACATCTTCACCACAGAGAAGAATTTTAATCTAGATAATTCAGTCAGTTTCTTGCCAGTTGTCGGGAATATTGCTCATCTGCATTCTGCTTCTGTGTCTCTGTAGTCATCTTTCAGTAACGCACACGGCGATTTGGTGACAAGGTGGAAAACATTTTGTAGTCAGTATGAGCTGGTTTCCATCAGTTGTCATTATTTTTAATTACTTTATTTCCCCAACACCCCACTGTGTTTGTTGTGTACCACAGCAGAGTACCACAGGAAGCAGGCTCTTACAGGAAGCAGGCTCAAAGACCTGAACCTGTGAAGCCTCAAATTAGACTAAATCAAGGCGCAAAATAGATCAGAGCGTTGTGTGGCTAATGAAGAGACTCACAATGTGACAAGCATGAGCCTAGTGTTAAACTGGCGACTTTAAATTATTTTCATGTCTGTCTATGTATCTATGTAGACGTGCAACCCAAAAATATTTTCGTTAATTATTATTAATCATTTTGTCTATAAATTGTCAGAGTCAAAAAATAGCCTATCACAGTTGCCTGTTTTGTATGACCAGCAGTCTAAAAACAAAAGATATTCATTGTACTATAATGTAAGATAAAGAAAAGCATAAAATCTTCATATTTGACAAACTGAGATCAGCGAAAATTGGGCAGTAACATACCAAGCT
Organism: Sandelia bainsii; assembly: GCA_032362345.1. Taxonomy (NCBI): domain Eukaryota; kingdom Metazoa; phylum Chordata; class Actinopteri; order Anabantiformes; family Anabantidae; genus Sandelia; species Sandelia bainsii. The sequence goes on from JAUMHL010000010.1 coordinate 7,990,191, forward strand.
GATGGTTGGCCATCGGCCAATGTCAGCCTTTCGGTGAGCATAAGTCAGGATAGTTTTTGTGGTGTGTGGTGTGGGACCATTTGCACTAGTCCGACCCCTGTCTGAGGCTTTTCAGCCGATTCAGCATGTTGAATTGATAATTCTCCTCGTGGTGAGTGAGACCACTCTGATTGGCTGTTCATCTTAGCAAATCACTGGTATGGACAAATCTAACTGACTAAAAGATAAGTAATTGGAAGTAATTAATTGAAATTGTGTTAAATGCTCATTACCTCTTTTCCCTTGATAGCAGTTAGCAAATATTAGAATGCTAGCATAATAAACTAATAGGGACAAATCAAGTTAAGATTTATCCATATAGCTCAATGCCCCAAGCACAAATGTCTGTCTAGGTCACCATTGCTATAGTCATTTATATCTTTCTGTCCTTGGATACAGCCATGTAAATATATGCAGCTTACGCTGGCAGATGGAGTGAGAATGGATTTATATTCAGCAGCCTTTTGTTAAGTCAGTGATAGAGTGCTGAGCCTACAGAAATGCACACATAAACCATCACGGGCACACACACACACACACACACAGAACAGTCACTCAAGAAAAGCAGCACTCTCATGCACTGCTGCTCTCTAAAGTCAATGACATCAGCTGCTGTAAAGGGAAACAAACAGGAAGACGGTGTGTTCCTCCTACAACTGTGTTTGTCTGTGTGTGCACACCTTTGCCCATTACAGTGACATGATAACTCAAGTAACAGTGTACTTTACATTAATATGGGCAGGGTAATATCCTCCTGTCGTATTTTTCTGAGAACCAGTCGCTGTGTGCAATTTTCCGGGTATCTCCTCATGTTTTAGCTTGCTCATCAGTTTAACAGGGCGAGGCTGATGCCACTAGTCATCTTGTTGTCATCCTGCTTACATGCATCGGTTTGTTCAGGAAAGATTGCAGCAGTGAGTAGTTAATCAAAGTTCTCCTCACAGGGAATAGTGGAGGCCTTGGAGAGGTAACAGCCAACAACATGAAATCATTAGTGTTGTGACAAACAGACAGATCCTCTGCCCATAAACCCTGTAATCTGAGCTCATTTCACCTAGCAGTGTCCTGTCTTGTCACATGTCATTTGGCTTCTCGTCATTCTCAATCATATTGTCTGACATTTTACCTGGTCTGATCGGAAGTTTGCTCCATTTTTTTGTGCTCATTTACATATAAATGATGGCAGCATCTCTGTCTTCCTTGTCTGTCATTTTCTGGTGGATCCGTGTTTGTGCATGTGTGTGTTTTCCTCAACACTGAAATGTTTCCTCTGTCTTGACCGTGTCATCATGTGTCCGTGCCACGGCAGTTGGCTCTGAATCAGCTGCCCCATGCTGCAGCCTGCCTGTGATTTTATGACTTCCATGAGACTGATCATGGAAGTCATCCTGGAATGTAAAACAGGCATGTGATCCTTTTGGCTAGAGAAAATAAAGCTTCTAATAATTGTGAGGAAATGTGATGGAATGAGAACTAGCAGGGTTTATACACTGCTCTCGTACATACTGAGTAGAAACGTCTAATGTAATTGTCACATTTTTTTTTGTTTTACTAAATAGGGAAACAGAAGAATTTCCTGTCAGAGACTCCCTTAAAAGCCTTGAAGTGTTCTCATGTATCATCTCTGAGTGTTTTTGTAACAGGAATCCTTCCTAGCTTCTTCAACTGTTTACTTATAAGGCCAAAAATAGACCAGACTGCACTTTGAGGCTTGGTTAGCACACATCATATTGGCACTAATATTAGATGTGATATGAAATTTGTCCTCAGGTTTTTAAAGGGGCATGAAACCAGTGCTATGATGCTTGTGGGAAACACAGCCAACCTCCCTTTTTTACAGTAACATATCCTTGGGAAAGAGAAACATGACCAAAATATCTATAGTACAATGATCTGATATAATGCTATAATACAATGTTAATATAGATAATAAAATTGGAAAAAAAAAACCATAATATAAACCAGACTTCAAATGAAGTGCCCTATTTTTAAGGAGCATTTCATAATTTTTTTAATGTAGTAGTTTAGTAAAGATATACACGCACCACCTCTCATAGCAAACGCTTCCTGTTTCACTCGGCTCTGTAAGACATTCCTCACAAATGATCCTGTGGAGACATAAAACACTGTGTGTTAATGGTTTGTGAATCTAAGTTCTCTCCTTTTATTCTTTACACAACCACTTCCATCATTTTATGTGAGTACAAGTGAATGCAACACCATTAATGGATTTGAGGAGAGACTGTCTGAATATGGGCACCTTTATCCTCACCCGTACGGTTTGTTGTGTCTTGCTTTATTGGAGGATTTAAATACTTTTTCCCTGAGATGCAGGTGGATGACACATCATTCAAACTAATTTGTTTTTGAAGCATACTGAGCCCGTTTCCATTAGCACTTGTCTGCATGTTGATCTGAAAATAGATGGAAGCCGGAGGAGTTAGTAGCATATGTCTGGATGATGATTTGGTGTTTTGGTGTTTTAGTGGACCACTCACCAAAGCTTCTGGGGAAACACTTTTACTGAACATACCTGCATGAGCCAAATTAGATCTGTCAGTTCTAGGCCGACCCCTGATGTCAGCCTCACACATTTTTGCGCCCAGCTTTGCAGATACTCCAGGCCAAATGGGAGTAAACCGAGGGAATCTGTTTTTGAAGTTATCACAAAAACAACTACTACCATAACTGATTATTGATTTTGACTCTGTGGGCTGTTGAGTCCAAGACTCTTGCTACTTCAGCACTGCAGGTCTATATTTCCACCCACCTATTACCAGTGTAGCATCATTTGAATTCACAGTAAATTAACAAACGGTAATTTCTATGTCTGCTTGTTTGCTTGCGTATTTATACTTGAAGTGAGCTCTGTATCAAATTAAGCAACTCTTAATGTAGCAAGTGCAAATCCAGTTGGGCTAATTTTTTGTTGTAAATGTAAAAGGAGATGTTGAAATTAAGTTGCAGCAAGAAAAGTGATGCAAAACTGGAGTGTTTTTTACTGTGAGGGCATTTCCTTCTCCCACTCTCTCTCTCTTTTTCTCTCTTTGTCTCTTTCCATCTATTTTCTAGCCATAATTACAGAGCTCATGAAAGCGTTTAGAGTCTCATGAATATTTAGATCTTGGAGGGGAAGTGTCTGGGGAGACCCATGTGTGGCTGGTCTGCCCTAATTATGGAGATAGGCTTCCACACACTCTTCTCACACACACACACACACACACACACACACACGCTTAAAATGAAGGGGGCAGGCCAGAAAATGATCAAAAGCTCCCAATCTGGGAAAAGTTAATAGAGGCTTAAACAAAGGTGTAAGTACCATGAAAAAATGGCACATGTGCTCACACACAGAGCAGGGAGATAATAATAGCACAGCTGGTTGTGGCTTGCACCTGGTTCTTTCTGCTCCCTATTATTTAATAGTGAGCTAATGATGGACATGAGCCTGACAGATTAGTCAAGGGAACTGTGTGTGTGTGTGTGTGTGTGTGTGTGTGTGTGTTTGCATCATAAGGGCAGGGATGAACAGAATTGTGACTCACTGACTCTGTGATGGACGCGGTTCAGACAAATGGAGACAGGAGGGGGAAGCCATGGTTGTTGGTTTTTGGTTGGAGACAGCTGGAGAGGAAGGAAGGGAAGGATAAACAGATTTGTGCAGAAATACAGAAACTTAATTAGAGCTAAATGAAGGGTGGAAACACGAGAAGCAGGAAATTGGGTAGATGAGAAGTTAAAAGGTGGATAAGAGGTTAAAGGTTGTGAGTGGGCAGAGGGACTCAGGGAGAGAGGGAGTGTGTGCGAAAGAAGATGGGTGAAAAGAAGGTGAGAAAGAAACAAACAAGAGAAACTGGGGTGGTGGTGGTGAATGGTGAGAAGATAAGAGAAAGGTGTAAGGAAATGTGGGAGAAAGATGAAATGACCTAAACGGAATACAAGAAGGAGAAGAGCATAGGAGACAGGGTATGGTGTAGTGTGTCACTGCAGATGGTGACATCTCGGTGGAGGTGAGAAGTGAAGGTGGTGAATTTAAACATGTTTAGTCCCAGAATAGAAAATGACGTGATATAAATGATTCATCGCTGTTGTCAGGTATATGTGCAGTGGTTTACAAATTCATAATGCTGACATGGTCCCTTAGGCTGCTGTTAGCATTACCATAGCATTACAGAGAGATCAGAGTAAGTCGAACAGCTGGTTAGCCTCTGATATGGGATCAGTAAAATTACTTATATGTGCAGATGGATGATAGAAAAAACCAGGAGAAAGTGTCATATTACTGCTGTGTGTTCACAGAGAGTGTTTCAGCCGCGATCTTCAGTTGTCTGTCTACACAATGTGTATGCCAAAGTGGCAACACTGTCACACTAATTGTCAAAAGCCAAACTTGTAATTGGAAAAAAAAATCAGTTAATCACATCGACCTAGCTCAAAGTTTATTTTAATTCTGTTTTCTCTAGTCTACATCTTACACAGAATTCACCCAAACAGTGAATCTCATTCTTTTGTTCCACCAACAGAGGGATAAAACACAGTCATCTACCTTTGGTTCTAGTGATCCTGTTGAACGTACTGTTTCGTAACTGGTCGTATGTGTGTTTCATGGTCACATACTCAATGACAAGACAGACAGAGGTGTTGTTTTCAGCATTTTGAAACTGTCCTCAGCCCACTTCACACCCATTGCCCTTGTGATTGGCTGTGGCCTCTGCCCCAGGAGTGACCTTTTGACAGCTAAGGGACCATTGATTTGCACACTGCCCATCCAATAATTTTCTTTTTCTCAAGGAGTTCCTACAAAACTGTGTGTGCTTTATAAAGCACAATTGTGGGCGAACTTAAATGCAACTCTCACATAGGGTTTGCATGAGACTCTGCATGCTGCTGTGCTTTCTGTGTAGACATGTGCTGAAAAATATTCCCTCATTTAGGGATTTTTATTTTCGACATGTGAAGTGGCCAGGACGAGTTGAAACACTGGCCATGTGATTCATAGATAACTGCTTAACCATGATCTACAGCTGCCACAAAAAGTTTCAAATGGGACTCCCAGGTCCCATGCATGGCAACCCAGCACTCTAAATGAGCTAAGCTGCTGCTACTGTTTTTCTGTTTGTTGATAATGGTGTACAGTGCTGTGTAACCAGTTATTGTTACGTCCCGTAGGTGTTCAGTGGGGCTGTGTTGTCTATGAAGGCCTCAAGATATGATTCATGTTTTCAAAGTCATCAGACCTCTTGTGTACCGTTTAGAAACAAAATATGTTGCTGGTGTTACGACACAGACATATCATCAGGATAAGAGATATAAGAATGGTAGAAAACTATTTCATAATTAAACAGGTTAATACAGAGAATTTTGTCCCTATTAGTTATTTTAAAATCAAATTAATAACAAAAAGAGTAAACAAGAGTAATTAAATGAATTTATTATAAATAATGTGCATAGCAGGAAAAGTTGAGCAGAATTAGAATGTGATGTCTTCATTTACAGGGGTAAATACTAAAAATGAAAGTTGTTTTCCTGATTGAACCCGAGCTTCACTGCTATGTGAAATTATTAATATGACTCAACAACGTAGGCTTATGTGGAATATCCCTTTTGAGCTCATTTTGAATGACAGCACCGCATCACTGACTGTCTCATCACTGCTAAGTGTCTGCGACAAACCAAATTCTGTCGTCCAGCCTTTTTAGTGCTGTGGTTACGACAGTCTTTCATCGGACCACTTCACAGCCGTCTGAGTGGAAACCAGACCATCAGCACGTACTGTGAAGGCACGCTGCACAGACAGTGACACACACACACACACACACACACACACACACACGGGTATGACTATGAACACAGAGACACACAAACAGACGTGTCAGCACCACTTAAAGCAGACCACAGTTTGATGAGGTGTGTCACCAGTCTGAGAGGAGTGCAGTCCACTTTGCGTGTACGTGTGTGTTTGTGTTTGTGTTTGTGTGTGTGTGTGTGTGTGTGAGAGAGAGAGAGAGAGAGAATTGCTAAGCAGTCAGTAATCACTTAATCATATAATAGCAATCACTGTTCATCAGCCACCTCCACACAGTCACTGCACTGGACAGGCTTATAATGTCATTTAGCAGCTGTGTGTTTATGAATATTTATGTGTATATGTGCAGGTCCCAGTGGAGGCCAGGAAAGAGTGGTGGATATAATGTATTTATTTATACATACTTATTTATGTATGCCGCATATTAACTGATGATTGAAACAAATAAACCATTCCACTGCTGCCTGCAGGTCGTCAGAACTCAAGTGTTTTTGAGGGCAGTGTCTTGCTGAGTTTTGTTTTGTGATTTCAGATGTGATTGAGAGGTGCCTTTGCCACAGTTTTCTATTTTTTAACTTGCATTGATGGATATTTGTGAACCTGGGGAGGGAAATGTAGTAGTCATGATAAAAATGTAAACCAACACTTGTCAAAGGTCCACTCCCTCGTCTCTTTCTCACACAGAACAGATTAAGCCGGCTGCACTTTACAGTTCAAATGGAATGGAAATTGTTGGAAATGCAGTGGGGAAAAACAAGTCCTGCAGTGGGTTTCAGAGTGTGTGGGACTACAAATGTCTAAACTTCTGGTTCATGTGGACATTGTGTGATTAGTTGATCTTTTTACCTGTGGGCTGCCTGTAGTTTAAAGTTTCCTCATTAGTAAGATGAACTAACTGCGACTGAGTTGACATGCATTTAAGTAACCCAGTTACAATCAGCTTTCTCCTGTAAGTGGATTTCTTATCGGTCATGTAAACAAGGAACCCAATTTCTATAATCAGAGCAAGGCATTAAAGAAACCCGATTTTGAGGTAAAATTCTCCTGGTGAAATCCAATTTTTCTGCCATGTACAAACATAACTGGATTCCTAGTCAGTCAGTCGGTCTGCTCTGACATGAACATTGCAGAAGAAGGGGAAAAGGTTTGGAAGCCACATCTTCTGTGAGCCATGCTTCCAAAGGAATATCTAATTATTGACCTGCTGTGTGTATATTCAGATTTACAGTAATCAGGTTACTTAGGTTTGCAAGATTGATCAACTTCATATGATTAAAAAAAATACATCTGCCCTTTTAACTAAACTACCTTAATGCACAAATACATAGCCTAGACTGTTGTTTATCTTTCTACATCTCAGAGCTTTATTTTAATCAAGAACATTTTATTACTGTATATGCTTTGTACACTTTTTGTTTTCTGCTGAACATAACTGCTGATAAATGTGTCCTGCACCTTTCAGGTAAATGTCAAAACATCCTTAGGACATGTATTGAACTTGGTTTATTGTGCCATTAGTATAACGGACTTTAGCTGAAGCTAAAATAATGATGATTTTTTTTGGCCACTTCTGGGTCACTCAATATGTTGTCAATATTCTCACTGATAAATAATAAACTTTCAAAACGACATGGTGAACTTGTTCAGCAGATAAGGAGCAACATTACCATTCTTGTGAAGTCATATATTTGACCTCACCTGGGAAATTTCAATCTAGTATTTACTACCTTTAAGCTTTCTTTTCGTCTTCACTAACTCCTGAAGGAACTACAGGGTCTGGCTCTGTAGCTGCTAACTCCTGGACTATGTTCACTGGCCAGTCCCTAGCTTTTTCTGTTACTGTGAACAGTGTATTATTAGAAAAATAAAACTCTAAAACATGTGGTATTTATTGTTAAACACATCATAGAACTATCATTTTTTTAATTAGGATCCCTTTAATGTTATTGCACTGACTCAGTAAATTTGTGACTAAATTATGTACTGAGTGGAGCAGTTCTGTTGCACAAAAATATAATTGCACCAGTGTTTCTTAATTATCTTAACCTCAAATGTTTGACATTTCTGAACTTTGACTTGTGTTTATGTCTAGGCCAACGTATGCACTGATTCCAATATACCGTATCTGCAGTAAACTAATGTCAGGGCTCTAGTTTAGAGTGTGGAAAAGTGAGTGTGGTAGTTGATGGTAGATTTAATGGTCACTTGTTTTGGTTGAGCTCCGTAGGTGAAACACACTTATCTCATCATCTGTTGCTAATGAAGAGAAATCTCTCTACATGCCACCTCATTGTTTGGTTTAGGGAACTAACATACAATTTCCTTGTCTACAGTTTTTGTTGTTGTGAAAATGGTACTAGAATTGGTTCTAAATTATCTTCTTCCTGCTGTGTTATTAGCTGTGACATTCAGCGCAGCCGGAGCTTGTGTTGGCTTTGTTTTGAACTTAACCACTAGAAGGGTTTACAGCATCATCTCATCTTGATTCACTGTTCATTTTTAGAGCACAGACCTCCAATTAGGTATTTGCACCAAACTATGGCCATCAGCCTTTGGGGATTTCAATACGAGTTTATTTGAGCTCAGAACAGAAGCACTGTGTCATCTGGTCAGCATTTAGTGCTTTACCACTACAGTGGTTCGGGGTGAAACACAGTTTGTGATTGTGAAAGAGCACGGCGAAGAGAAAGCGAGAGAAGAGAAGAAGAAATACCCTGTCGCTTGTGTGGGATTAGAGATGATGAGTACTCGGTGAAACAGATGAATGTGTGAATGAGTAAGGGATTTTTTGCATATTGTATGTGAGAGACAGAGAGAGATGGATAAAATAGATAGAAAGGGCAACAGGTTCACATAACATACAGAGCATCACCCCCTTATGATTTATTAATTTATTCATATTTGTCTTTCATTAGGCAAAGATGTGGGTCAGACGCAGGAGAGAGGAAAGAGTGAGTGTGTGTGTGCGTGAGAGCGATAGAGAGAAAGAAATTAAGATCAGGACAGATGTTTCAGTACAATGGAGACTGCAATCAGCCTGTTTAGATTGACAGATTAGGCTGTTTGCAGATCAGTTGGCAGATGCAGGATATGAGGACAAGCGCAGAGACATGACGACAGACTGGCATTGAGAGAGACAGACATATGGGAGCCAGCTGTTTGTTATCTTCTGTACCACAGCCCCTTGGTCTGAAACCAACAGGTGTTTCTATTTAAATGACAGATGCCGACAGTTTGTGGAAACGCGTTGTGTTGCAGTGTGTTTAAAAAGCATCAGTTTGCTTCAGGGCTTCTGATTCCAGGCTGGTTCACCTGCATCTGTAAGAGATCTGACCAGTCACCTTGAATTAGTCAGAGAAACAGGAGGTGGCCGTGAAACCAGAGAGTCTGTACAGTTTGTCTGAATTACAATGTGTATGCTTGTGTGTTTATTATGTGTGTGTCTGTGTGAAAGAGAGACACAAACTGTGGATTAGAGCTGTAACAATCAGTCAGTCACACTGTTGGTTAATTAACAGAAAATGATTTAACAACCTTGCTGATAGTTGTTACGACTGAATAATAGTTTGAGTCATTTCTTAAGCTGGAAGGCTAAATATTGGTTGGTTTCAGCTTCTCAAATGTGGAGATACACACAAAACAATTATTTCTGAACATGTACAAAAGATGATCAGTTAATGAAAACCAATGTTAATTACAGCCTAGTAAGTATTGGGTGAGTCTGTTTTTAGTTGAGAACATGTTTGACAAGTTATTCCAGATAAGCTTTTACAATCTTTCAGTCTTTAATGCCTGACAACAAACAAACAAACTAAATTCTGGTGTCAAACACAAAGTCACACATGATATTTAAAATGCATTTGTGCTTTCAGATTTGATATAAGAGCAGTATACATGTATAAAGACGGCTCAAATGAGCAAATCAAAGTTCACAATTAGCATCGGTGAGAATTTAAATGTGACCTAGACTCATGACCTGCCATGATTTGACGTGCTCGAGTATTCTGTGCTCGAGGCGAGGAAACTGTCCTGAAGATTCTTCCAGTATCTGCAGAAATGTCTTTTTTGCTTGCTGCCACCATATAATCGAAAATCCCTGGTGTAATATATCTCTTTTATACAGGAGAGTGGCCCTAGGGAAATATTTGGTCCTGTCAAGAGGGAAGGGAGATTGAGCGATGAGGAAAGCAGAGGAGATATGGAAACGATGGACACAGATGATAAGAAGCTCATTATTCTGTTTCTATATTTGGTTCTCCATATCCTCCTTTTATTCTCACTGTAGCAGTGGAGACATCCACAGTTTAGGCCTACATCCCTCTGTCTGTCTCAGGATGTGCAAGTGTTTGTCTCCTGGTACTTCTGTCGTCGTCATGGCAACATCAGATGGTCTGGCATATTAGGGTGTTTTCGGAAGCGGTTGATGTATAATGAGTCAAGGTCTTTTGTTTTCAGAAGGAGATATTCATCATTTTGACCTTTACCCTCACAGAGGCAGAGAAGCAGTTTGAATGTATGAGGCTCTGTCATTTCCTGCATCGCGTTTTACTCAGTTCTCTTGTTTGTAATGGCTCTCATCCCATTACAGAGAGGTCAGGCTTCATTTGACTTGCAAGGACAGTTTCATTTAGATTTACAATTTCAGTGCATATAGCACTGGCTGAATAATACCAACCACATTAAATGCTCTTCTGCACAGCTGTCGTTCACGTATCTTCCTATTAGTCCTTCCTTCTTTGTAGGCAACTATGGCACATTTTGTTTGTTGCAAAAAAGGACGTCCACAAAGTTGCAGGAGTCACATGTTATTAAATAGTTATTATTTTAAAAGTTATCATGGCTGTGCTACTTCCTTTTTTAATATTGACACGTTTACCTTACCAAAACTTGAAACCGAAAAAATATGATTTAAGAGACCAATTGCCATAATATAACGCTCTATAGTGAAAGTGAGATTATTAAACTTTTGAAAGACAAACTGTCTTCTCACAAATGAAAAGTCACATTCATAAGCAATAAAATGAACCCTTTCTCAGTTCAGTGCGTTCAGTGGTTGTTTTGCTATAGCCTTGAGTCTGGCACGACCAGCTTCATCTTCATATCCATCCATATGTATCTTTGGAAAATAACCTTGAGGATTAAAAGAAAACTTGAAAATTTTAACACCGTCAGCGGCTCCTTAACTTTGCAATTTTGCTAATACCAGATAAATATAAGAATACTGAATGGAAAATACAGGAAGTAACAGGACTCTGTGAATGAGCCACATAGTGAGGGAGAAATGGACAGACAGACGGACAGAGAGTGACACCTGCAGAGAACTGCTAATCCCAAAGTAAAGCAGATTACTGTAGCAGCCTGGTGCCCCGTCCCAGTCTGCCTGGAAGAAATGGAGCTGCAATAAGCTGCTAAATTGCTATGGGCTGAGAAACTGCTGGCTCTGCCGCTGTGTTGACCAGTATGCTGCTCTATATCACTCGGCCCTACTCTGAACTGCTCGACTCTTCTTGAACTCGTCTTTCATTACCTGTGTGTCACTCCACCTGCTGCTCATTCCTGCTGTTGTACAAAGTTTGTTTGTGTGTCTGCTGTCACTCTGGTCTATATTGTGCATGTGTGTGCACAAGCATGCATATTCAAAAGTTGAGCCAAAGAGCTTGTGAGTTATTAAACAACCATGTAAGTTAAATATGTGCAAAATATTATTTTTTATTTATTTAGAAAATAGCATTAATAAAATGGTGAACATAAAGACTCACAGAATATCAAGTTTCTGAATATTAAAGGCACTGTGTTTAGCTTTTGACCACTAGTGGCATGATGAAGGAATGTTTTGGTGAGGGGGGTCCCTGTTTTGTTTATATCGTATAGTAAGTTGCACAAGTGAGAATTTAGTCGATACAATAAAAAGTCCTAGTGTCACTTTTATGCTGTTTCCCTGTCTGACAGTTGTTGGTGGCAGTAATACATAAAAAATTAGAAATTCTCCAGAAAAGAGAAGTATCCTGCCAGCTAGTAAACATGGGGGTGTAGCAGATCTGAAACAGAGACTGAAACCACAATAAAAACTTCAATAGTCCCATGTCACAAACCACATCACGCTGCCAACCTGCTGCCACGCTACTGCAGACATCCAACCTCTCCTGGAAGTTCCCAGATTCTCACTCGTATTAATAGCGGTTTCCCAACTCTGTTCTTGGTGTGCAGGTTTCTGAATATAGAAAAATAGCTTTTCAGATGGTTTATAAGGACACAAGTGTATTTAAGGTGTTAGGCAAACAAACGTTGGTGAGAAACAGTGAATGTAAACAGAAATGTTCTTTACAAGAAAACTCCACTGCACACCTTTAATCCTCGTAAAAGTGTGAGTACTTATTTGTTTGTTAAAAATGAATTGTTCTGAATTTCTAAGTCCTCAAACCCCTGTCACAGTTGGTCATTTCTTTTTGAATGACTTAAAGTTCCAACTGTCCAAATAAGTTGTTATCTTCAATTGACAATCACATGTTTTGGTTATTTGAATACTGCACGACCAAGAACAATACTGTCTTTACTTTACAGGTGCAAAATAATATTTCGAGATGACGTGGCTACACCTTTGTTTTGGTGAGTTACACATAAACATGCAGTAATATAGACTCAGCAGGTGACACAGATGAAAACAACACTTGCGTCAACATTAGGAGGAAAATAAGAGCTCTCTGTGGATGTTGGCAGCAGCGTCGTCGCATAGTAAGACAGCACGGAGTGCAAGTCATCCTGCATGACAAGGCTAAGAACACATTTTGTAAATGGGTCTCTTTGCACAGCGTGTCATGCAATAAATAGAAAATGTGAAACTTGGGGTTAATGGCAAATGCAATGCTGCTGTAACAGACAGATCTGAAGACCTGCTGCTGCAGTTTCTGAACAACACAAAGATGAGGGAAGAACTATTGGATGTTTTGTATATACACAGGAGTCTACTGTATTTGTACAAATATGTGTAAATATTTGTGCGTTCCTGATAACTCAGTATCTGGTTTTGTTGATGACTGTCAAACCTGTAGTCTATTTGAGTGACCTTTCACCTTTGCCCAGGCCTGGACACATACTGGATAAAGAAACGTCCATGTAGACCGTGTAAGGAACACTGTGAGTTAGGTCTCTGCAGGATTTTATCCCTAAACAGAATTTTGAAATGATCAAAGTTCAACAGACTTACTGAATGTAGCAGGCATTCGATCCGTTTCCACAGGAAAGTTCCTGGTACTTTACTGTTCTAGAAACTAAAGTCCAAGAACCTTGTTTAGGGTGAAAGTGTGCATTGTGAGTTGCATTTCCACACCAGGGACAAAGCATAGGAAGATTAAGAAAATTAACCCCCCACCTTTAAAACTCCCTCCACCTGAGACCACTCATCACTTTACAAATATGAACAAAGAAACAAAACATAAAGCAAATGAAGAAAATCAAAAGAAGAAAAGAAGACTCCTCCACAATCCACAAACTCAAATCTCCAAATTGGAGAAAATTTGATAAAGGTTGTTATCTATAGCTATTGTTGACAAGTTACCATGGCAATGATCGTGTTGATGTCGTAGCCTACATTCACCTTTGTTTATACATGAGAGAGAGAAGCTGTCGGAGACCTGCAGCTCACATTACTGGTTAACACTCTTTTGTCTGGCACTCTGGTGCCATCTGGTATTTGGGGATCAACAGAACTTGTCGATGGACAGTTTTTTGTTACTTTACCTGTTCTTCTTCATGATTGGCTGGAACAGTCTCAGTCTCTTAAGAATCTCTCTGTCTGGAAATGTATTGCTGATGGAGAAGTTAGATCCTGTTAGGTCTCTGCTCTTCCTCATGACAGCGAGCTTCATCTTGATATTTGTATACAGCCACGACAGGGTGAGATCTCTTCTTCCCAGCTTTGGCCAGTGTTTTGAACTCTGGAGAAGCAAATGGCTTCAATCTCTCAATTCTCCATCTTCAGACATAAATGACCGATCTAGCCATTCTGTTGTTTTCATAAGTTTCTTTACTTTCTTCAGGAAGCCAGTGAATTATAATATTGTCTCTCATGCTTCTGCACTGCATATCCAGTATATTATTTTCCATTGTTACAGACGACGGCTGAAGAAACTGACTTTAGGTAACATTTGAAAATTGTGTCATTTGCTAACGTCTCTATTCTCTGCTATACTTAAAGAGCATATAATATGCAAAATTATTTATTTTTTTTGATGTAAAGATCATATTTTTATATCAATAGCATTATATTTCAATAATATAATGAATAATGTTTGAGAATAAAAACGGGCTCATATACTGGTTTAATCCTCTGAGCCGCAAAGGACGAGAGTCAGCCTGGTATATGTTGAATGCATTCAGTAATGACAAGACATTCAAACATAGTGGTTTCAGCCCAGGCTGTACAACAGTGCATGATGGTGGGTTTTGAAAGCTGCCATAATATTCTCTGGCGCAGTACACATTATTGTACGGTTTCCACATTGGCACCTGTAAATAATACACAAAATGCTTTCACATTAGCATAAAGTAAAAATAAATAAATGCAGTTTATAACTATGCAACACATGTATCACAGAGTTATGTCCATGAAGAATAGTAAATCTGATGCTGTCATCAGGTAACATGCTAATTAACTCTGTGGTAAATGTATTTACACATAGACACAGCAATTACAGCAGCATTGTGGACAAAGAAATTACATATTTCTCCAGTACTAAAACGCTGTAAAGTTATATTTTTACTGTGCTGGAATTTACTGTACTTATCTCAGTTAGATAAGCTAAAGTTTTACAAATATAAAATGTTGTATTAGGAATTCATAATGTAAACAGTGATGATTGGTGTAGATTGAAGGTGTCCAAATAACAGTTTCACAGATATACACAGTATATCTTATCACTATAGTAATTTATGGGTAACACTTTACAATAAGGGTACATTAATTAACATTACTTAATGTATTAATAAGCATTAACTAACAGGTAAGTAAGGTTAACTAATGCATCCACTAATCATTTACTAATGGTATTTATGTTAACTAAGGCATTAATTTATACATTAATTAATGTTTATAACAATCCTTATTAGCCTTACTTAATGTAGTAATAACTATTAACTAATAGTTGAGCAATACACTAAATAACAGTAAGTATCAGTTCACAAATTTCTCTTGTTGAAATGTATTTAGGGCTTACGTGCTAATTCAGGTATTAAGTAACATTAATGAATAGTTGATAAATATGTTAATTAACATGTATATCAAGCTCAGCCTTTTTGTTAACAAAGAGTGTGTTATGAATGCTCATTTAAGGCTAATAAATGTATGACTTCTTTTTGGTAAAGGTTGAGAACAGTGGACACACCTCTCTTCATGTAGACGTTTATTTGTTCACTCAGCTTCATGTAGACATTAAACTTGTCAGTTCAATACAAAACTCCCTTAAGTAACACTTTAAAAATGCTCAGTAGTGCATAATAAGCCTTACTTAACTGTAAATAATATTTATTATGGCTCTTTGTGACCCTTATTGTGAAGTGTGAACACATTTCCCTTAAGTAACACTTTGTAAATGCCTAAGAGTGCAGAATAAGCATTACTTAAACATAATCAACATTCATTACCTGGATTTGAATCCACATGCTTTTCTATGTGGAGTTTGCATGTTATACTTGTGTCTGCGTGGATTCTCTCAGGGTACACTGGCTTCCTCACACAGTCCAAAAAAATGCATAAATAGATAGATTAACTGGTGGCTCTAAATTGCCCATAGGTGTGAATGGTTGTCTGTCTCTCATATATGACATAGAAGACTTTGTATGAATGTTTAAAAAAGTGCATATATAATTAAATATATCAATTTTAGATTTATTTGAAAAGAAACAAAAACTGTTGTATGACAATTACAAAATGTTTTTTTCACTGCATATTATTTTGAACTACAGTTTAAATCCAAATTTAAAAGCATTTAAGGGTAGTTGACCTTAAAAAGAAAATTTTTTGTATAAAGAGGATCTTTGGTAATGGAGACATGACATGGTCCAACTTTAGCACCAAAGACGTGAATGAGACCAGGGGTTGGAAGGGATGAACCAGTTTCAAAATGGGTCTGTTGCACCTTTGACTATAACACCAAAATCCCAAACACTCACTTTCTTCTGCACCAGGTGTTAGAGTAACGTCTTCATCCATACTGAAAAACATAAATTAAGTAAATTTCAGGAAGAAATGTCACTTGAAAGAGATATCTTTGATGCTGATGCATTAACATATACGTTAACATTAACATTCCTGTTATTGTGCATCATATGATGAATTAAAACCACTACCAAACTATGTATCTTTGCACATTCAGTCTGCGCCACCCCTCCTGATTCTTCTCAGAACCAAAGTATCAGTGTCTCTCTTCATAAAGACATCTGAGGCTCATGTACAGACTTACAGACACTGACACATGAACAGCAGTAACACCCCCTTATCAATAACTGAGATGAAATAAACTTCCCTATTAATGCAGTTCCACTGAAACAGCCTATACCAATTTGGAAAGAAAAGAAAAAAAAGATTATACTAGCACATAGGTGCAAAGGGAGCATGATATACGTCATCACAACATGTTATTAGCTAACTAAATAGTAATGGTGAAAATAGAAGTGAAACATAAAGTATGCAGTTACAGCCATAAAGTGAAATATATTACTACATATAACACACAAAATCTCTTTACTTACATTGTAATGTAAATATTAGCAGCCAAAGATTTCATAGATATGTCCTGTCTCCATGTGCTTCAGCGTTTCTCTGCTTCCGCTTTGAGTGTTGTCGCATGCAGGCAGCGCGCATGCATTTTGGCTCCAAGCCAAATGAGACGCTGTGCAGACAGTACTAGCTAGCGCTAGCTAGCGCTAACTTATAGTAGCAAAATGGACTCCAGACCTCCTAATTCTCCCATTATACAGCACTGGACGGTGCAGAAGGAACAAATACAGAGGGGACAGAAAAATCTGACAGGAAACAGGGTAAGTTTGGTTACCTAACTATCTAAAATCATTTCAGATTTTAGCCTAGCCATGCTAGCTAGCTAAACCTTATGTCGGTAAACTCAAATAACTAGCAACTAGTAGAAACAGTCACGTTTCAGTGCAATAAAAACATGTTTCAGTATTCATAAAAAAATGTAGCTACCTGTTGTATCATACATTATCAGTTAAATAATACTTAAAGAATCAAAAGTACTCATTATGCCGTAAAACGGTTTCTGTCATTGTTTCACTGTTATATATTATGTTTTTGGATTAATATTACCAAGTTATTAATGTGTATGTTGTATTTTACTGCTTAGTTTGAATTTTAAAAAGCTTCATGGCCGTCATGGACCGTCATGTTTTGTTTTTTGTCATCATTTGAGTGTATAATAAATGTAAAAATGTGATTTATTGGACCGTCAATCCTTGCATCCATAGATTTTACATGAACTTGATAGTAACTGATATATCCCATCTGGTTTGTTAGGTCTCAGGAAAGGAAGTATATTTTAAAGACACTGAAGATTGTGGGGCATATCAGAGTGCAATCTCCATACAGGACTCACACTGAGTCAGACTCAGATAGCTCTGGTTTGTCGATGACGAGAAAGGAGAAGACGATGAGGAAGTTTGAAAGACAATTAACATACAAGTGACAAAAACCTTTTGGTAATTTTTTCATACAACAGTTTGTAATTATTTTCAAAAAAATATAAAATTGTTACACTTATAAAATAAAATATGCATTTTCATGCTGCATAAATTCTTCATTTGGTATGAATCATGTTAAACCATACAGTTATCATGACAAACTAATATCCTTTTGGAAATAGTTTATCCATTATCCTAACCGCTTGTCTACTAAAGGGTCACAGGAGTCTATCCCACCTGTCATTGTGTGAGACAGGTCACCAGTCTATCACAGGGCTGACATAAAGAGACATTCACACCTATTGACAATTTAGAGTAACCATTTAGTATAACTGCATTTCTTTGGACTATTGGAGGAAGCCAGCGTACCCTGAGAGAATCCAGATTCAAACCCAGGTCCTTCTTGCTGTGACGTGACAGTGCTACCACTACACCACCGCACCGCCTGGAAATGTTTCACTAATGTTTAATATCTGCATGTTTCAAATTTACA
>JAUMHL010000010.1:8020633-8048201 GCA_032362345.1 Sandelia bainsii
AAACATATACCTTTAAATAGCAAAATCAGAGAAACAGATAATTTTGCAGTGGTCTCTTAATTTTTTCCAGAGCTGTATGTGTAGTTTTACATGATTTCTGTGGAACAGCCTGCAGATATCCCTGGTCTGTTCTCCAGAGGTGGTGCAGTACGAGTGAGAGGTTCCCCAGCAGTTTTCTATCCTTGTCTGTTTGCCTGTGTTTGCGTGTGACTTCAAAGCTTGTCTGCCCAGGAAGAGATTGTTGGACAGTTTTAAAGGAAACACAGTCTGTGAAGCAGACGCATACACTGTGTCCTTCTCTCATACAATGTTACACACACTCTATCTCGCGCGCACGCACAAACACTGCCCTCACAGCTTTATACTGACTGGAGCTTGTTAGTAGTAGAGCAGCAGAAGCCAGATGAGGCCAGCCCACACGTCAGGTGTGCACTGCTTTCTGTCTGTCGGTCTGTACTTTTTCTTCTTGTCTTAACCATTTCCACTTCTTCACAAGGGTTTCAAAAAAGTTTTCTCATTAATGAAGATAGTCGGCTCCTTTTTGTGTCTTATTCATTGGTCTGTCAGACATAACCGACATCTTAAAGACATCTTACATGATACACAAACTGTTGGTTGGACAAAGTAATCAGTAATGTCATCCCAGGCTTTGTGAAATTTTCTCCAAGATGACTGATCAGTTAATCAACAAAGTAGTGATTAGATATATAGTGAAAATAATAATTAGTTGCAGCTCTGAATCATAACATCCCCCGCATTTTTCTTATGTCTTTCTATACGTATGACACAGTGTGATCTGCTGTTCCCTCCATACCTGTCTAACCCAGCTGAAAGTACAGATGAACGGAGGGGAAACCAGTGTGGCTGGTCCTAAATGAATTGGCTTCAGAAGAAAAGAGAGATGGAGGGAGGGAAAGTAAACAACAGATGGCAGAAGCATGTTGCCACTTTTCGTTGCAGCAGACGCTGCGCCAGCCCACCACCAGCCTCTTGAGAGGTTACTATGCAACGATGACCGTGACGACACAGGGTCAGAGGTGGCTCCATGATGACAGTCCATATTGCCAGTTTGTCATCCACATGCTGTGCCAGACTGAGAAACACACACACAAACACAGCGAGGGTTTGTACAGTGTTAAATAGTGTTTTCTCTGGTTGAAGTTTGGCAGTGACGACTCTGGAATCTTCCATGCAGTTACCCTTAACCCACCTGCCAGCCTGTGACACACTGAGGCAGCTGCCTGTGTCTGTGTGTGTGTGTGTGTCTGGGCACTGAACTTTTTCATGCTGAGGAGTGAATTGAGTGGTGGCACACGTTGGCTGCCGGCTGCCAGCTGCCATGACCTCATTCACATCAAGAGAAGAAAAGGAAAGACAGAGAACATGGGAAATGCAAACAAAAATTAGACAGAGCTGTGTGTGTGTGGAGGGCATATAAATTTCACACAGAATTACACCATGACCTCACTCAGTAGTGTGGTGGCTGACTGGTGGGAATACTTGTGGTTGTGTCATCTGTCTGGTTAAAAATAAAAATACATATTTTTATATTGACTTTATTGCACTTCAGAATTTACAGGACTCCAAAGAATCGTCTTTGTAAAAAAGGCACTTTTTTCTCTGTATTACTGGCTTTCTAGCCTTAAAGGTGCACTATGTAATTTTTTTGGCTACTTTGCAGAAACAAGTTGTGAACACAAGACAAAGTTGTTAGCCAGCAGTTCCTTATTTGCATATTCAACAGCTAAAGAGCATATTTAATATAATATTTATTGTGGTATTTCTGGCCACCTGGTAAATGTAAGTCCAATATTTACTCTGCTTTTAGCCCTGACTTTAGTCTCCTCCAACTACTGAGGGATATTTCTCTTTTTTTAGCTCCTAAATGCTACTCTGTGTTCACCAATTTGTAGCAAACTGTACATATAAGTTATTACAGATACAGTTCTAGGAAGAAACATGGAGTAAATTTTAGAGCTTCCTTTTGGAAACAGCTGCCTGCTGCAGCCAAAAATAAAGACTCCAGTTTTACAATGTCATTTGATTCGTTGTTAAAATGTGTTTAATATGGGTTATAGCCACTTCATGCATAGATTAAGACTGAAAAGAGACATACTAAGAAAGCATAGATTCAGGTGTGATCTTTCATGTCTATCTTTTACTTATGACTTTTTTAATCTGTCTCTATGCAAAGCAGCATTAACGTATAAATAAACTCTGCATCATTCTGTTGAGGTATAAGACACTCTGACACAGAAAAAGTGTGCTTTGTGGCTTGTTGTGGGTGAGATACAGACAAGCAGCAGATGCATGAGACATGCAGAGAGTTTCGTCACCCACTTCCCTGTCTGCCTGAGGTGTGACTGACTCTTTTCCTGTGAACAGGAAGCACCAGCTGCCATTCCTGGAAGAGACCACTACGTCAGTAAAACTACACAGAACAGTGTGGTTAATATGTATGATCATATTTTATATGATGTTAACTAAAAAATAACAAATACAAGATTACATGAGAAAATGAAATAAAACAATATTTTTACTCTCTTATGCTAACAGTAAGACACCAGGGTAGAAAAATCTAGGTAACATTTGAATATTTTGGTCATTTGTTTAACTAAAAAGTATGAAAATAAATATTAAACAAAATTTGTGTTTTATATAAATATAGTAAAACAGTTTTGAAATTCAGCCTAAATCGAACATTATATTGCACACTTAATTGTGTATTTTGTATTTATTATTTAAAATATTACTTATAAACATCTTTACCGTCCATACTGAAAGTTAATTAATGAAGTGAATCTAAAATTGAATAAAAACTTAAACTGCCGCCAACATCCACACTGGAAACTAACATATTACACCGCAAATGGCATAAAAGTAGAAATTACATTCTGATAATTAAACATTATTAACCGTGTTAATTGCTATGACAGAAAACAAACTGTCTGCTGCTGTGTGTAATACTAACACATACTGTTTATCTGCAAAGTTCAAATTAAGCTGACTTTTTCAACTCAGTTACACAAGGAATGGAGATAAATTATTACCTGGTGTTTCTGTTTTCCTTCTGTTGTATTGATACTTTTGCAAACTCAGGCAATACTCATTAAAATTACATTACCTAAATTAGAGCATGCCTGCTTCAAATTTGGCCACTGTTGCGCAACTGGGAAATGTTTGGAGGGTTGCATGCATGTATTGGAATTGGCACATGAGCTTGTTGGGAGGATGCAGGATAAGCCAGAGGAAATGTGTGTGTGTGTGTGTGTGTTTGTGCCAATGTGTGTATGTGCTTCATCATCCTGTTCTTTGTTTATTCCTATCAAACAAAGCCACAAAAAATCTGTGAAGCAAGGAGCTTTGCCAACATTTGCCATCAGCATCCTCCTTTTTCAGTTTCAGTCATCATCACTTGTTCTTTTTCTAGTTCATTCCTTACACTATAGTTTGCTAAAAAATTGTAGTGGTTAATATTTAAATGGGTTAAAACTGTGTTTTAACCTTCTTTTCTCTGGTCCTTCTCTCAACAGGAGTGGCAAATGTTTTTCTGAAGACATTTGTGGAATGAAACCAGAACACACACATCTTTCACTCATCACGTCCTCCTTCATCTCCCTCCACCACTCTCCAGTTATGAACTCTCACCTCAGCTCCACCGCATTGATGAGGTAACGTCAAGCTTCACGCAGCGCAGCACTCACCTGCACAAACACCACCCTCTGCCTTCCTTCTGTCAAACCTTCTATCACAGCCATGGGCCAGAAGATCTCTGGCGGCATTAAATCGGTAGATGGTCGTGGGGAAAGTGGCGGTTCTCCATCCTACCGACCCCTGGCTCATCGCCGGCAACACCCAGAGCTCAGGGGGCCAGATTTCTTCAAGCCTCCCAGGCTGGATCTCCTATTGGACATGCCATGTGCTGGACTAGAGACCCAGCTTCGTCACGCTTGGAACCCCGATGACCGCTCGCTCAACATATTCATCAAAGAGGACGATAAGTTGACATTTCACCGCCACCCGGTTGCTCAGAGCACAGACTGCATCCGGGGGCGGGTTGGATACACACGGGGTCTCCATGTGTGGAGGATCCACTGGCCTGCCCGGCAGAGAGGCACCCATGCCGTAGTTGGGGTGGCAACCTCAGAGGCACCGTTACATTCTGTTGGGTACACAGCGTTGGTGGGGTCGGACTCAGAGTCCTGGGGCTGGGATCTAGGACGTAATCGGCTCTACCATGACAGTAAGAACCGAGCCCACAGTTCTCTGCCGTCTTATCCTTGTTTCCTGGAGCCAGAGGAGACATTCACCTTGCCGGACTCTCTGCTAGTGATTCTGGACATGGATGAAGGGACGCTGAGTTTTATGGTGGACGGACAATATCTAGGAGTGGCATTCAGAGGGCTGAAGGGCAAGAAACTCTATCCCATCGTCAGTGCTGTGTGGGGACATTGTGAGATATCCATGAAGTACATCAACGGCTTGGATCGTAAGTATCATATACTACACTCACAGTATGTGTTCTTAGTTGAACAAAAACCTGAAATCTATCTGCTGAATAATCTTCCAACATGTCAGAGCCATACTTATGTTGCTGTCAGGGAATATCAGAAAATGAAACCAACCATTAGGATACTGAATATCCTAATCTGATTGTGACATGCCACCACACATCCTAGGTTGTGGTAAGATTTGAAATTTATAAAGTAGCTCTGTAAACTCCTCACTATGACGCGATGATGGACTGCACCAGTTTCTCTACTGGAAAATTTGAAGTGGTAGTTTAATGGCTCATCATGCGTTGACATCATCTCTGTGCTTAAAACTGACCTCTTGAGTTTAGTATATTATTAGACTTTAAGAGCTGCAGTAACTGACCTTCTGAATCTGAAGTAAATTTTTTCTTCTCCCTTTTTTAGCCTCTTTTCACCCACATATTACTGAACAGTTGTTGGACTAGGGGCCTTTTTACATGTAGCACATGGCACATCCAGGTATGAAAAGTCTGTTATTTTGGCTTTTTCTCTTTTTGGGCGCCATCATGGATAGAAAAGTTTGTCCTGCATTGAATCTTGCTGTAGGACTGTATCAGTAAGTCACTGTGCAAAACAGATGTATATTTTGTGGTATGAGGGGAAGATGAGTTTAGAAATAGTTTGGATGTTAATTTGCATGCTTTGGGTTTAGCTATTTGAATTTTGTAATTCTAATCCATTCTTCCCACTGTCTGCGTATGTGTGTGTTTTGAGAGAAAAGACAGGCTTGTCCTTCCTTCCCAGTCTAAACAGAGACACTTGTTAGAAGAACTCTTACACACACATCATGGAGGACACCTAAACACATGGACACACACCTGCAGGAAGAGAAAGTGTGTGATATAAAAACACGCTTATGATCTGACGCTGGGGAGGGCTCACTCTGTTTGCTTAACCCCATGGGTCTTATTTGATATCACAACAGGGTGTGTTTTTGTCTTTGATCTGGCAGAAAGCTGAAAGGAAACCCATCTGCCTCTGTAGTTTGTTACGTCTGATTTCTCTTTGCTCAGTCACCTCAAATTTCTCTTTCAAAATATCTGCTCTCATGGGCCAACACATCATCAACAGCCTGTTTTCTACCTTTAAAAAGAGATCATGTGTCTAATTCCAATTTAGAATTGGATGTTTTGGTCTTAAAACTGTAGCTGGCCAACAAAAATATGAGTCAGTATGAAAACAAAAAATGGAATTTCTTAACCTCTGGTTGAAGTCCTGCCTGGCAATATGTGTGAAGTGTGGAAATCTCCTATAGTCAAGTTTAGCTCAAAGTACATAGTTTGGCTGTTGAAAGCACCTTCGCCTCAGCCGTTTTCCATTTATGGAGCCATCTTCTGAATTTCATGGTGGGTCTGTGTGATGGGCCACCTAGGAGAATATGGAGAATATTGAGTCTGTTCAAAGCCCTCACTTCTACAAGCATAGACGTCATACTGTGAAATGAGGGTTGACTGTTGAAAATGTGCAAAGCTTAAAGCAGGGAGGAGAGTGAAGCTGCACGCTGATAGGTGTATGTTTAGGGAAAGAGGAAAAGGAAAAGAGTCAGTAGGTTGGTATAGAGAAGGGGGCAGGAATGTGTGTATGAGGAATAGACACAGAGACAGCAAGAAATTAAAGAATACACATTTGTGCTCAATACAAAACAGAATAAAAAATAGTTGAGAACTAGTTACACCAGAAACTGGAAGTTAATGGTTCTTGGTAGTGACATAGTGACTAAATGCCAGCAAATCAGAAACACTGTAGCTTTATTCAGAAGCTCCCTGAGCTAACCTTCTCTGTACTAAGCTGTTTACTGAACCTAACAGTTTCTTGTTAGGCCTGTAAATCATTGAATCCACTAAGAGTTTTATTGTGCAGGCAAAAACAATTCTCTGTGAGTCAACACGCTATTAATTGACTGTAACTAGCAGTTAACATTAGCTGGTTTGGGAGCAGGTCAAAACCTTTACACATTTTATTTTATAGACATATTTACACCAAACTCCTGTCTTACAACTGCCATCAAATCATTCTTCTTTTGTTGAGCAGTTTGTACTCAGACAGAGGATGGTTAAATAGAAGTAGATGGTGAAACACAGGTGATAAGCTACGATAGTTTCCTCTGTTTTGAACTCTCTAGCTTCCTGTTCCCGTTAAAGGTCAGCACTTTTGACTCTGCCTGCTGGTGGTGGGTCAAAGTCTAATAAACACAAAATAATTTGTGCAGATTAAGTCTGCCACCAATAGTGGATCCACAAATAACAGAATTAATCAATTTCACTATAGAATGTTGCAGTTTTAAACACCGGTGTGACCAGGCCTCGAAACGTCTGTCTTCTGTTCGATATCGGAGTCTGAAAATGTTCTTATGCAACCATGTATTCTAAAACTCATAAACAGAATAATCAAAATCATGTGTGAGCGTGCAGACACAAAGGCTTTATAGGGAGACAGGCCTCAGGTAGGGGAAGTCTACTTGGACCACTAAATATAAAACAATTCTTTTGGCTTGTCATTCCATTCACACACAATCACATTCACAGCTGAGAGATCTTTTTGGGGTTATTAGTGCTCGAGTTGTTGCCGTGAATCTGAAAGAATGATAGTGGTGAGAGTAGTACTGTATCTCAGGTTTTAATTCAGAAGAGGTGAAATAAATAGCCTCAAGCATGCTCTCTGTGCTGCAGAGTGGGCAAACAGGGTATGATTACAATGGGTGTAGAGGCTGCGTTTAATATCAGTTTCGAATTGAACCAGCCTGTCTGCCCACAGATGACTCAGATAGTGAGATTGAAGTCATTATTGCTGTCTGCGTGTGAGGGTATGAATGTGTGTGAAAGGCAAACCAGCTGTATGAGGTCAGCAAGACTACACATAACACATCGTATGGTTGCGTTTTGCTGCTGTTAATTGCCTATCTTTGTGAAATAATGTGTGTGTGAGCCTATAGTGTATAAATCTGTTGTGTTTATGAGTGCATGAAAAATCCTCTGGGTAGTTTGGTAATGACTTTATCTAACCGGACTTCCTATGAGAAGCGACTATTAGATTGTTTGTGAATTATTGTTGTGAGGAGAAGCAACATGACTGCGGGGTATTAAAAAGAGATTTATAGACACGGCGTCCCCTCACTACATACTGCTTTTTTTCCCCCCTCATCACTCTGGCTCAGGCCCCGCTGCACCATGAGCAGTTGATCATCACTTTGCTCCACCTTAGATCATTGCCCCCATTGCTGCATTAACACAACACACACCAGTGAGACATAAAACCAACAGTGCAGCAGGCTCATGGTAGTTTTGGGAAGATCACACAAAGCAATTGGGGTCAGATAATTAGTGTAATAAGCACTAATGCAAATAAATGCTGAGCGAGGTTCAGACAAGCTGCATTATCCTGTAAATGTGATTTAAATTATTCATCCTTTCAGCATTGTGACGCCAAAGAGTTTTTCTTCTCCCATCCAGAAGTGAACAGATCCCTGTTTGCCAGTTAGTGTATTTCACTTGATAGTTGCTGCATTACATGAACAACGTGTGTACCTAATTTATTTTGTTACCTTGAGCCACTCTCCCACCTGCTTCTGTCTAATGTGTTTGTGAGCATATGTCTCTCTGACACACAGCTATGTATTCTCTCTCGTTCTCTCTCTATAATTGTACCAATTAGCAGTGCTTTGATTCATTACAATGTGAGCTGTCTTAGCTTCGGCCCTGATATCTGCCACTTGCTCCGTTTTCTTCCGCTATCTTCTTTTTGTAGTTGAATACACATCACCAAATTCTATTACAAGTCTGGCATTTTAATGCTGCCTTTCTTATCAGCTAATATACAGGCCAACCAAAACGTCATTTCAGGCCTTCTCTGAATCATTAGACGTCACTGTTGTCTTATAAATCCAGTCTGTTTTTAACTTCAGTTGAAGGATTACAAATGTCAGTTTATCTCAGTGTGTTTTTTTGCAGTTGCTGAAAAGTTGACATTAAAGGTTCTTCCCACAATGTCTGATATGATGCACCAATACAAACCAGTTTCAGCCTCAGAAAGTTTAGCTGACTGGATCACATGTCCAATCATCACTGTCTCAGAGACTGTTAAGGAAGCAACCAGAGTAGAAAACGGGCAAGTTGGGTTGAAAAATAGGAAAGACGAGCAAGAAAGATGAGGGTAAGTGACAGAAAGGTGAAGAAAAACTGCAGTGAGATTAATTAAAAGAAGGATAAAATCTGAAAGTGCAAAAATTTTGAAGTTTTATGAGACGGATGGAGCCAGAGTATAAAGGCAGTGAGAGGGAGGGTTTGAACAGTAAGGACAGAAAGTGTGTGTGCGGGATGATGTCAGCGAAGCAGCTTGACACTGACACTCAGCTGATCAGCTTCCTGAGCTGACTTAGAAAAGGGGAATTATCATATTTTCACAACAGTTTCAGAACTACATTGCAGCACACCCACACCATCCCTTAATGCCTATTTTAACTGCACTGTGTGAGAAGTGACAAGAACAGATGAAACCAATGGACTACTAAGTGTGCTGAAAGAAATGTGGAATTTGCAGCATGTAGACATAAACACTGAGTTTTTGTTGCCGGAGATTAATTAATCATTTATAGTTCAAATCACAAACTGCAGGTTTCTTCAAGCGTCACATTCCAGCATCTCTGTGAACATAAAGTCACTCACTTTTTTTTCTCCTGTAAACTGGGCTGACACTGTGACCTCCCTTTCTTTTCCGTACTGTTTAGTCTGCACCACCCATGCTTACACACTCCAGGTCAGACGTAAACTACAGAGCACTGAGATCTATTCAAAACCAACCTGTTCACACAAAGGCTTTGGCACCGTCGGATACTTTGGTGTTTCCCCTGTTAAGATTCGAGTCCTGGTTGATTTGGTGAAACCTGTTTACCTTGGTAGCAGCAACTTCAAGCAAGGTTTCATATTACAGTAAACACTCTCTGAGCACACGAATACAACAAAAAGAGTGAGTGGTGTTCAACCAAACAAACTTTACTTGTAGGCAATTTGAACCCAGGGCGGGAGTGGTCATAATGGGTGGTGGAGTTGTAATGGAGTGCTTTATAATAAGTTTCTAAATGTTCCTGTTTAGTGCTGTGACTCTGCTTTCTAATAGTAAGCTAGCACTCAGAGTTTCATGCTCACTAAATGCAGGTGTGTCAGCGGGTTATTGCTTTAGCTTCACTTAGGCTCTCACAAATGGACCACTTTTTGTGATTCCCCGATTTGTCTCCTCCTCTCTCTGCTTTTCACTGTCACATGTTCATGCTTGTTGGTCTTTGGCTGCTGTATTTATTTCATTTTAATTTCTCTGAAGTGTTGGTTCCTGCACATTTTTGTTAAGCCATCAGTGGCACAAAGATGTGTTTCTCTTATACTACCCAATTCTGATTTGGGGTGCTTTCAACACCCACTTTTAATGCACTGCTGAATTGACAAATCAAAGTGCAAACTCTAGCCAATGTTCCCAAAATATTGAGAGAGCAGTTTGTGTCTGCACCTGTGCTGTGAACTACAAAAAGCGCATTAGAAACACTAATTGTGACTAATTTACAGTGCCTACAAAGAGCTGAGTAGAACTAATATTCTCCTCAAAGTAAATGTCCTTGTTGGACGGATGCCTCTGTCTTTGTGGCTGTGCTCTGTAATGTCGCTGTTGACATAATGCAACAATAATGTGTATGATTGACTGCTCCGAAACTTCACTACAAGACTTAGATATATGTTTCAAAGTGCCTTGTGTTTCCTTCTCCATCTTCTGCTTTGAGATCTAAAGAGACCCTCAGCTCCAGCAGGGAACAGTGGTGTCATGTCAGTGCACTCAGAATCAAATATTTAACACCAGAGATGAATATAGGAGAGGAGTGAAACAGACAAAAAAACATGAAAGATAAAACAAGAAAGGGGAAAAATGAACCAGAGAAGAGTGGTGAAAATGGTGACAAGTGAGAGAAAAAAGACAAAATGGTGATTGTGGTCTTCACGTGCTGTCTAGCGTCAAAGCTTTCAAGAAAACACAAAGGTGTCTATTGACAAAAAGATGGAATGAATAAAGGAGTCAAAAAGAGGCCACAATGGAGAGAATATGAAATGATGAATAAACCAAAATATACTGACAATGAGACAGAGGCAGCAGTGAGATGAGAGAATGATCACGGATCAAAGAGTGACAGCTGGAATGAAGAGTGACAGCGACAGGGTGATAAAAGACAAAAAAAGGAGAGAGATTAGAGCTGAAGAAGAGGAGACGTGTAAAGAGCGAGCGAGGGGCAAATCGAAAGTCATGTTTGAATTCTCGCAAAGTGATAAGTGGAGAAATGAAGGAGAAGAGCTGCTCAGAGAGCAATGAAGCAGTGGAGAAACTGGATACTAATGAAGGGCTGCAGGGCAACACTTTGATTAGTGAAGGTGCTGGAATATGTTATTGTTGTACATACATAATGCACTTAAAGTGTACAACACTAGAATGCACAGTAAACAGTACAGTAAACGCTTCACATCAAAATCATGAAATTTTCATCAGCAGATACAGCGTGTTGTATTCTGTCAGTATCTGTATCAGTACAGGAGCTTAATAAGACATGAAGTCTATTCCAGTATTTTATTTAATACTAATATTTCATTCAAAAACCTTATAGAAAAATTGGAGTGACCTTAAAATAGAAACAGCCAATGACCTTACTAGGCTAGCCACTGGGATGAACTTTAGATGATCTCCTGGTTTAATTTACACCCTTTCCAGGACACCAGTGGCACTGTTATAATAGTGACGACAGATATAGCTGTCTCTATAGCAACCTGACTGCCAACACCTTTACCTGAGTGCCGTGCAGATTTTTAAATCTGGTGTTGGAAGCTTTTGTACAACACAGAGACAATGCGTTTAGAAATGTATTCTCTTGATTCCTCCTCCCTCCCAGTGGGAATCATCACTTATGAAATAATAGCAGCCTAAGTTTAAGGAGTTTTCATTTTAGTGTTGCCTTATCTCTTACATACATTTGATGTAGTTAATTCAGCCATTTCACTGTCCATTACAGTTATTTTAAACTCGGAACCAAGCACGTTATTAGCTCCGTGCCAGACCTGCTATGCTGCCAGACTTTCTAGCTTAGTTACCAACTGTCAAGTGAATATATTTACCCTAAAATTTGGATTGTTGAATAAAAAGAAAAGAAAAACACCCACAAGGAGAAATCGGAATGATTTCTAAATTTTAAAATCATTTTAGCTGATGTGATCTTTTACACATAATTTCCATTTAGACTCTATTTTATCACATTGTGATTCATGCTAACATAACTGTGTAAAAACTAGAGATTCAGAGAGACAGAAAAGGAGGAACGCTGAAGATTAAGTATAGGGAGTGGTAAAGAGTCAAATGGAGAGATGGAAGTGACTGATCAGCAGGAGAATAATATGTAAGTGAAGTGAAGAAGACAAAGGGATAAAAATGGACTAAAAGGCCACTGTGGGAGAGGAATACACAGGAAAAGCGTTAAATTCTGAACATTGGTGCTTCCCCAGGAGTAGTCACATTTAAGCATTTCCCTCCTGTACTGCCAAAATGAGTGTTAAAAGCTCTGCGAAAAGTACCATTAATTTTGTGAAAACAGAAATAGTCCTGGGCGATGGGAGACACTGGGAGAAGATGAGAGACAGCCTAGATTATTGCAGGAAGGAACACAGAGCGATTTCACACCTGATTATCTCTCCATTTATCCTGCCTTTCTGTCAGGACTGATCCAATGCCCCTCATCTGTGTGTATACCATTTTTAAAGTATTGGTGGATAGGTATTACTTTTACTGTATTTGCTATATTACCTCTGTGTCATTTATAGGAGCAGGTCAGTCCGTTGGAGGCTCATTTGAATGCAAATAACCCCCAAAATACACTGTAAACAGCAATAAAACTGTTTCATAGATCAGTTTTTGCTTCACTCTCAGTTTAGTCACATTATCTCCAGAGACAAATCTCTTGCTTGAATAAAGGTTTTATTAAGACTAGAGAGACCGTTACCTTTACATGCTTGGCATGCATTGACAAAAATATAGGAACATATGTGGACAGTACATATACACACTGGTACAATGATTTACATCATGTTTTATTATTGCAGAATAAACGCATAAATATGATAAAAATACTCAAATCTGTGAAGTTTTCCAGATGATTTTGATATTAAAGCATTTGGTGATTTATAGTTCGTTCACTGGTTCAGAACATCATTGTTTTTCATTTATTAAATCCGTCACACACACCCACGTAGGTCCAGTGTTATTAAAGAGGCGATCCAACAACTCTCTGTCTCTGTAATGAATGAGAGCAAGGTAATCCTCCTCAATCTCCGTCTCCTCCTTCGCTCTTTGTTCAGGAAGCTGTAAGGATCGACCTCTAATCAACACTTCAGTTTGGCCTCCTGACATTCCCAATTTTGTGACAGGCTGGATTCCTTTGTGTACCCTCCTGGACTCAATTCTGTTTAAAGGTTTTTGGCCCTCTCTGTGACATTCTTCCATCTAGTGAATGAAACTCACCTGATTTGTTTCATTAACTTCACTACTTTTTGTGACTCTGCCAAATTAGATGTATGTTTTTGTTTCGTCAGTAAACACAGCGTTGTTGCAGCCAGGAGCTGAGCTTCAGGTACCTGTAGGCACTGAGAGCTTGTAGTCTGTCACTAACCTTTTGTTTGGCTCAGCTTATTTCTGACAGTTTCTCTTGTGAACTAATATCTGTGCATGATTTAACTGTGAACAGTATGCATCTGTTCTTGCTGAAGCCCTGTGCCCCGTTTCCATGACAACACTCAATGTTTCCTGTTAACACATCTTATGAGGATGATGTCATGACTTCAGTCAGGTGAAGGGGTCTGCATGTGTGGAGTCGGGAAACTCCAAACATGTTCTTTACTTTATGACACAGAACAGATTACTGGGGCTGTTTAGGGTGGAGTACACAACCCAAAAGCACCTCATCAGACATTCAGAAACCATCAGGTTACACACTGGTAAACAGAGAACACATTTATTTTCACTGTAACCCAGTTACTGTTAATCTGTTTATACAGTGGCAAAGAAAAGTATGTGAAACATTTGGAATTACCTGGTTTTCCGCATTAATTTTTCCCAATAGAACTGCCTTAGCTGGGTTAAGGTTCCAATACGGAGGTTTGGTGCACAGCAAACCTTAATGCTGTGCACCAAACCTCCTTATTGGAACCTTAACCGAGTATGTTTAACCTTTTGGGTTAAGGTTTACCTGGGCAACTTTTTCCTTGTATGAAGACTTCCACTATAGTAGATTTATTTTGATATTTGGGATCACTGACTTGCTGTATCACCAAGCTTCCGTCATTATCCTGTCAGATTCGTGGATAAACTTTAGGATTAATTTTACCTTTGACAACAAAGCTGTCTGGGCCCAGAGGCAGCAAAACAACCCTGAATCATGGTTGGTTTGATCTGTGATGAAACACAGACACCTGCTGATCCATGTTGCAGACTTATTAAAACCAGGTGATAATGTGCATTGTACATTGTTCAGTTTAATATTTAGCTTATAATATAAAAGTAAATCAACAAATGTAATTAAAAACAAACCATATCAGTGTGCAGCTGGACACTTGTTTTTTTGTGTTTGAAAGCTCAGTGAACAAGCATTGTGCACACCAGAATCTCTCTGTGCTTATTTCTACAATTAGTGTTGATTTCTATCAGCGGTTTTGCACATTGTGACCTTGGAGACCAACAACTCAAAGTGACAGTGCAGGGCTGAATATGCACTCTGTCACATTTTACAGAGCCGAAAGAGCCTGCTCTGGCCTTTTCCTCTCTTTCAAAACAAAAGGAGGCAAGAAATCCAGTGATTTCAGAGCAAGACATGACCTGGCGTTGACCCATTTTTCATGTCTTTCACAATATGTGTGAGTGACTAATTGTGTGAAAAGTGAAAACCTCCTTACATTGTGACATTGTTGCATCAAGTCACACATTCAGAAGTCAAGGGTACCTTAGAACTACGTCTAAACTTAGTTTTAAGGGACCTCAGTGTCAGTGTCTCAGTGTCTAATTATGTTAATGTGCATTTCCATGTATATGTGAATATGTGGTCACAGTGAGATTGACTAGCTTATTTTTACACATTAGTGGTTGAGATGGATGCAAGAAGCATTCACGGTGATGCCTACTTACTTAGCAAAGACATATCACAGATTGAATTTCTATCCACAGGTGTTGCTGAGTTTTTCAATATGCGAGTGCTGAACAGCAGCGGGCATGTTTTTTTTCTCGACTGAAGGAGGAACCAATCAATCTATTGTTGACTGACTGTGTCAGCAATCGATTAAGCCTTCACACTGCGAGTGGCATCACTCAACGATCATTTAGGAATCTGTAACATCTCTACCATTACTAAGTACAGTATATTATGGATTCTAAAACATTTTGAAATGGAATGAATGTTTGAGCTATCAGCCATCATGTTAAACGTAACAGAAATCACAGAAACTGTTCTCTGCACACTGTTGAACCTGCTTCCACAGTTTTTTATTGAACTAGAGATTATTGACATTTCAGTCTGAATCTTTTCACTGTTCATGTCTTGTCCTTTTCTGGTGTAAAACTGTGCATCAGATTGTATGAAGCATTACAGAAATGCACAGGAAGGTAAAAATGCTTCTTCTTCTTTTTTTGTTTAGTCGCTTTAGTTGTGTGAAACCGCATCATAATCTAATGTAGGCAGATCCTGATCAGACAAATTGAGTGTATCTTGTAGAAAAGTGACTGGATTATGTTCACACATAAGTGACACAGAAAGTTGCTTGAAGCTCATCCCACATCTTTTGACGTTTTTTGATAAAGGGCCGTGAGCTGCATTCTTAAACAAATAAGTGAGATTCGACTTTTTTACTGGAAAAAAAACAGCAAATGTGAGCTGCGTCTTGTAGAGAACCAATAAAATGCTTTCATCGTGAGCGTTCTCACACAAGTTAATTTATCCAGTTTATTATCATTTCTATTTCTGCTGCTTGTGTGTTTTCACAATTTCAACTTTAAAACTTTATATTGACACATATACTCCTGTATTTTTATTAAATACAGGAGTTTCTCATTCTTAACATGGCATAGTGTGCAGGACAAAAGGTGGTAATGAGTACTGTGAATCATTTCTTTGAGGATATTGTTTTACTGTCTGTTTCCAATGCCTTTATTGTGTTCTTGTCTTTTTCGGATAATATGATCTCCTGCAAAAGCCATCTTTGTCTTTGCTTTCTTGTCCTGGGTCATCGTTTCTCACACATTTCTTCTTTGAAGTTAGTTATGGGTTCTGTTGGTTTGTCCACCATGTCCTTTCACGTCCTCTGCTACCCTCCATGTCCCTCCCTCACACTGTGCATTTTCTGTTATATCTGTCACTCTGCCTGTAGTTATCCATCACTTCATCTTAATCTAATTCACATTGCCCCTTCATCCCCTCGCCGGGCTCTCTGCCCGGGAAGCTACTGTAGCTAGCTCTGTTGGCTGATACTGCTGCAGACCAGTCCAACCCCACACTGCTGCCCTGTCTGCAGTATGGTGATGCTCACTTTTCATTGTGACTCACCTTTCAAGAAGAAGCTCACAGTTTTCCTCTTCCGCCTCTTAAGTCTGTCAGATCAGTGCTTGTTTTAGGTGTTTCATGCAAAGTACCTCGGAACAGAGTCCAATCTTTGTATCTAGTTAAATCTTTGCGTTGGTGGGTCACTAGGTCACATTGTCTTATAAAAAGTGTGTTATGATCATG
Source organism: Sandelia bainsii (assembly GCA_032362345.1). NCBI lineage: Eukaryota > Metazoa > Chordata > Actinopteri > Anabantiformes > Anabantidae > Sandelia > Sandelia bainsii. The sequence goes on from JAUMHL010000010.1 coordinate 8,036,951, forward strand.
CTACTTAAAAAACACACCAACAACATGTAATGGATTAGAATGACATTATAACATATGAATGACAAACATGTTGATATTTTTTTTTATAGAAAAGAGATTTTATAAGAATTCAGTTCAGTTTATTTAAATTTCATGTTATCATGTGTGTGAAGAGAAGCAACTAAATTACATTTTTAAGGTGTTTATTGACCATTGACTGTTGATATTATATGCTGCTAGGTTACCTAAAGTGAGAAATAATAATAATAATAATAATAATTAACACTTTATTGATCCCCTTGGGGATTCACTGGACTATGTTGGTACCACTGGATTCTTTATATTGTGCTTTCAAAGAGGAAAACATGCTGATGTGTGTCCTGTTGCTGCTGCTTTCTGAGCAGAAAAACACTAAGAAACTGCTCTGTGGTGAAAGTTAAAAATATTTCAGCTTTTATCTAAAGAACGCTGCACATCAAATGCCTATTCAGATGTGTCATAGCAACAGCAGTAGCCATGAGAAGAGCCTCCTCCAAGCAGCTATTGCATTGCCAGACAGATAAAGGTCACCTCGGGATTAAGATGATGTTTTTAGCTCCATGTCATACACTTCTTGGAGAGCACTGTTACTATTAGGTTGCTGTTTGAATGGGAAAGTTATAAAGTGTAGGACTATTACATAACCTGCTGATTTCATTCAATTGGCCCTTATATAAGCCAAGATGACAGCTAAACACGTTGAGTAATATATAAACTGGTTTGTTTCATGAAACTGATAACGAGATTATACACTATTACCTAAGAAGTCATCTTGTGCTTTGAAGCCCAGTAAAAATGATATATCAAATTCCAGTTGATTCGTGGTTTTCTCAGATGTGTTAATACACAATCTTGAGAATGAGACTGTACTGGATAAATGTAGATTTAAAGGCTAATAACTTTTATCAACTCTACTAGTAACTTTGTAGAGTCAAATCTAATTTGGGTTAAAGGAGGTGTCCTGTATCCACATTTTTGGCCCCCTCACAAATTATAACGTAATAGATCAGACTTTATACAAGGTTTTTTCATATATGCAGTAGTACTTCCCAGTTTTCCCCTGTGAATCAAATTTGTGATTTTGGGCTATAGAAATAAAACTTGATTTGATTTGATTTGAACACTCAGAAATAAACATATTGTATCACACCCCTGAAATAAATATAGTTAATCTGCTTCATCATATCTAGAAATAAGCTGAGAAAATTAGTTTAGCATAAAACATTTTAAGGCTTAGAAAAGGTTCAGCTCCATAATAACCTGTTATAGTTTTTTTGTAACATCAAACTCATAAATGTGCCACCCAGAGACATGCATGTCAACTTTGATCCCCAACCAAACACACTGTGTAACCAGGAGCGACTGACTAAAGAAAGAAACCTGCAAACACGCTGTAGCTTTCAGTGGCTCATGTGTGTAGATGCTCAAACCACATAAGTGTCACAGCAGCTTTCCTTATCTAAAAAAATTATTTCTGTACATGATCTACACTCTGATGTCACCTCACAAATTAATATGGTGTTGAAAATCTTTTTATTAAGCCAAAAACTGAGAAACCACTGACTAACAAACTTGGGTTGTTTGGACATTCTGGTAGATTGTTATTACTAAACTATACAAGAACTATAAAGAACTGAACCAGTGTGAGGTATAGTATTATTTTTTTTTAAACTCTGTTTATTTGCATTTGAGATGGGTTTTTGTGTCCCTGCCTGATGTCCCGCGCCACGACTGACCTCGTTGGTTACAACACGACTGTGCGTGGCATCATGACTGTGAGCCAGAGATGAGGATTAACTGTCTGCATCAGTCGAGGGAGAGACAGCAATTCCCTGAAGCCAACTGGTAATTTGTTCAGATGTAATGATGTGGGTGCTAGACAACACGTCCTTCAGCTTAGCCATAAAAAAACACTGATTACCTAATTTTTTACAAACTGAACAATAATGACAACTTTAGTTTAACTTTAGAAACCATTTGTCTTTATCACTGTTTATTTTATATCTTTTTCTTTTGATAACATATTTCTTCTTTTATACAACTGCATTTACCAAAAAAGAAAACTAGATTTTAATTACTTGAGTATGAGTGAATCATGCATATTCTCATGATTTAAAAATGTTCCCAGTGTTTAGGAACGTATTGTGCATAACTGGGGAGAGAGCCTAGGCCTGGGAACAATGTCTTACATTCCTCATGATTTCAGTTGCAAAACCAATCCAATTCAAGCACTCCTGCTATAAAAGTCTTTATAATTACAAACCTGCAAGGAAGCTGAACAGGAAACCAACAATAGAGTCACCACAGAGCAGAGAGATAGCAATTCAAACCACAAAACTGTACAGAAAAGGATTTCATTTAATATGCATTTGAGATGGCAACTTTTTCATTACAAGTTGCTTAATAGGGGTTTTGGCACATGGCATAGATATGTGAAGAGAAAATAGCTTTGGATATAATGTTTATCAGTCCTGTCAAAAAATATACTTATTTGCTTTCTTGCTAAGTTACATGAGAAGATCGATACTGCTCTCATGTCTGTAGAGTAAATACAAAGCCACAGCCAGCATCTGGCTGGCTTAGCACAGCATTAAGACTGAAAAAGTGGGTGATAGCTACCTCAGACTTTCCATTCCAGCAACTGTATTCATCATTTGAGAGTGTGTGCAGTGGTGTCTGTAGAGCAGGAAACAGCTACAACATTCACAGTAATGGTGAATAGTCTAATCTCTGAAGCTCTGAGAGAATCTGCAGTTGTTTTTAGTTATATTGCCTTTGGCTAATCACATGAGAGTAGTTTTCAAACATTCAGTGTAGCAGCATGAAAGAATAAATGTGTAACTGGTGGCTGCAGATGTTACAGAACCTCTGGTGTAGTCTTTATAGCAGTTACAGAAACGGAGTCTGTTGTAATTAGTGATCACAGTTACATTATGCAAGCCTTCTGATTGGACTGTAGGGTAACCTTTGGCATGGTTGGCATGCAGCCATTCACTTTTCACTTCTGTGCTCTCCTTTCCTCCCTCCATCATTACTCTCCTTTCTTCTTCCCTCTCTCTTCTGTTGTCAGAGCTCGTATCGCACCCCTTCTCCACTTATTCGCCTTTCTCTTCCCTGGAGCTACCTTCCTGATCTTCTTTTGTCTCTAACCTCTGCTCCTGCTCTTGTTCCATGTTGGTCTTCGTCTCCTCTGGCTTCTGTTTTCTCCTCAGGCTTTTCACTTTCCACAGGTCTCTCTCTGCCTCCAGCCGAGCTCTCAGCTGCTGCTCTCTGTGGTTCCATTCCTCCTCCAGCCTTTGGTACATGTGAAGGGAGAAGTGCCATCCCCCGTTCTCCTGCAACATGTCTTCCACTTTACTCAGTAGCTCTCTCACCTGTTCCAGTTCTCCTTCCTTCCTCCCATCTGTCTCACGTCCTTCATTCTCCCTTCCTGCCTTCTTGTCACCTTTCATCCACCAAGTCCCCTCCCTTTTCTTCCTGCCTCTATTCTCCTGCTTTGTGCTTTCTTGCTGGCCAGTGCCGACTGTCTTATTATCAAATACATGGTATCGATAGCGACACTTGTCCATTAGCCAGTGTAGGGCAGAGCCTCCTGCTTGAATGTGCTCATATATGCTGTGCCCACGTCCCCTCAGCCAGTCTCCAAAGGTGAACAACACCATCGTGTGTCTCCACACTGCGGAGGTGAAGAGCTCCATCCTTCTCTCCACTGCTCTCCTCTCTGGCTCAGTGAAGTCCAGCAGAGGAATCACTAACAGAACAATATGAGGTCCTTCAGGTCCACACAGATCCAGTGCTCTGAGCAGTTCAAGTTTCTCCTCTCGAGGCACAAACTCCTCAGATGAACCCCAACCCTGTGCGTCCACCACAGTCACACAACGTCCAGCAGTGACAGAGCTGGCAGCTGTGCTGGTCCCACCTCCTCTGATGTCAAAAGCCTGTCCCCAACCCAGCAGGGTGTTACCAGTAGAGCTCTTTCCTGTCCGCCTGGGACCAACCAGCAAAATCTTGAGTTTTTTGGAAGCTGTAAAGAGAAATAAATAAAGGGACACAGAAAGGAAGCTCTAATCTACAGCTGATAATTAACTACTTTTCACTTTATTTGTTTGTGTGTACAGGATTATTGTTATAGGTTAAGCAATTTCTGTTGTCATGAAAGGTAAAAGGGAAAAAATAACATGATTACGCTGAATGGAAAGAGCAAATCTTACTCGCCTACTAGTACTACAATCATATATGTTCCACATTTTATGAATCATATCCATCTCATTTTGTTGTGGGCATTTACTATAAATTTCAGGCTTATTGCTTACGTTCCTTCACTGGCATGGTCTTAACAACTCTTGAAATGCAATTAATCACTGAGCACCCAGTGTATTAACTTAGAGATAATGTGCATAGCAAAAAGTTAGTGAACTTCAGTCATTTTTCTCGAGTGCCTTGAGATGACTTTTGTTGTGAATTGGCGCTATATAAATAAATGTTAGATATATGACTTAGGCCTTTGTTGGATAAAATTTGTCAACAAATTTGCTTGCCAGGTTAAAAATATATAAATAAATAAAAATCACTCACCAACATTAGCAGGTGGGTCCCAGCTTCCCATCGTAATCGTCTTTCTTGTATCACATCCCTGACAATTCCTGGCAGCTGCATCAGGGGTCAATAATCTTAAACTTACAATGTAAAGACTTGAATGATGTCTCTCTAACTCCACTTTCTTCTTCACTTGTCGAATGACTTCACTGACACATGTTCCTCTTATCAATACTTAAAAGTTCCTCCCAGTTTTTATTGCTGACTGCATTCATAAGGAACGTAGAACTATAAAACTTTTTATGATCAAAACAGTTGTTGCTTCAGGAAGGCTACGTCTGAATTCCTACGTTTTATTGTTTTATAATGGGATCCAAGCTTATCGTCAGAATTTATCATTGTTTAACTAAAGTTGCTCATTCTTTAAGTGGTCCGACAGAGTTTATTTACTACAGAGAGGTTGTAGAGAGGTTGTATGCAGGATTTCGTTGGATTACAGCTGAATGGAGCTTGTGGAGTTGCTTGAATGAGATGATAAATGTTTATACATCCTCACACTATACTGTGTGCACGTTGTGCAAGGAAAGTGTTGCTACCAATGTATTTTATGCTATTACTGTATGCATCTCTAAGATGCATATTAGATAACAATTTATTGATCCCCTGACGGGGAAATTCATGTGTCACAGCACGAGAGTAAAAGTGGCATCAAAACAAACACCAGAACTGAATAAATCTAGAACATAGTACAAAAATACAGAATAGATTAATAGTGTAATAGCATTAATAATGATGATGATATAGAGTTAGGGAGGTGAGATACAGTAAATAAAGTGTTTGAGCTCATGAGACGCAACAATGGCACCGAGGTGCCTTTAAGCTGAGAAATCAGGCTCAGAACATACTCTACATGGTACAGTAGGCAGGGTAAATTACAGCAGTGTAGGACATGACAAATACCTACTGTACATATGTATTCTGTAGATATATGCACATACAATAAATGTAAATGCACCAAAAAATTACCTAAACGTTATGTAATAACTTCTAGAAATAAAAGCATCCGTTTCCCTGTTGTATTGAATTCCTGCTCGTCCGCATTCCTGCAGAGCCTCGTGTTCCTTGTTTACCTCCCCGTGATTGTTTTACAGCGATCATAATTTTTTTTTTTTTATAAAGCCGCACACATCTAACATCTTACACGTCTTCAAGGTTCCTCCTCATGATCAATTTGTGTGAATTTGCTATGTGTGCCTCTTCCTCCAGGTACAATTCCATTTCAAATAATTTCTCTTTATATATAGTGGAGATATTTTTCTAACTAATAGAAGTTCAGTACTAAATAGTTGCAGTACCACTTTGAAAAAGTCAGATGCCCATATTTAATGTAAGTTTCTGCCACATTCATTTGTGATGAAATGCTGTAATTTACGTCTTTGTATCCACCTGCCTCATCATCTTACTTCACTTGGTGATTTCCGACATTACTCAGACTTTGAGCAATTTCCAGACAGCAACTACAAACATGCTGCAATCAGCTGCAGGCTATACTTCAGGCGAAAGTGCAAGTGAACATTACTGATAATGACACATAATTTACAGATGTATTTTACTCTAAAGTAAAAGTCCTTTATCTCTTCCTGTAAATCAGCTAATTTCTAATTTAAAACCAGGGAGGTGGAGTATTACACTCCAGTGTAAAGTTACACCTTTCTGTCTCTTTCCAGCCAACCTCTTACCTCTGATCTTTTTTTTCCGCTGCTTCACTTTGTGTGTGTGTGTGTGTGTGTGTGTGTGTGGCTTTGTGTGAGAGAGAGAGAGCAAACGCACACACACACAGATAAACACGCATTCGGACCTGACAGGTAAAGCCAGTAAAGGATCAGCTGGGTTTTTGCCCCTCAGGCAGTCTCTTCCAGGTTGGTTGTCACAGGCCACCTGCTGTGTGTGTGCACGAGTGTGAGAGCTCATGTTTGTATACATGCTAATGTGTGTGCAGTTTTCTCACCCTCACATAATCGACCACATAATTTCTCTTTTACGCCTTTAACATTTCTACCTTTATCCCTCACAGTGTTCCCCATTTTGCCTTTCCCTCTTGTTCTTTGTTTTTTTTATTGCACACACGTAAACACACAGTAAGCTTTACTAATTGACTATGTAATTAGGTGACCTTGTCTAATGAGTAACCACTAACACCTTTCATATTTCACACATCTTTTCCATTGTCGTTATAAGAGCACTAATTAGTGCTGCTTATCTCATTTCCTTTCAAATTGTCTTCTGAATGCTTGCCATTTTACTATTTACCCTCACTCATGTCAATGTTCTTTTTTCAAATACGAGCGCAAAATGCCACAGTGGATCAACATCAGCAGTTTCTCTGCAGATTAACAACAGGGATGGTTTATGATGTTTGCAAAACTGCATGTAAGCAGTAATGTTAATTGAAGGTGTGCTTAGTAAATTATGTCAACAGATTTTCCTCTAATATTGACTTTTTTATGAATAAGTTTTCTCCCTGTAGTTGCAACTGTCAAGGATATGTGAGGGTCAGACAAGCCGGCTGTGCTCACTCTCCGTACCTATTTATCACCTTCTTTCCTCTTTATGTCTATGCTTCCTCTTATCTCTTGACCTCTCCCTTTATTTTCCTAGCTGTCCTTCACATCTTCCCTCCTCCTGTTTCTCTTATCACTGTTCCTCTCATCCCAGAGGAGATGGTGAACAGTGGATTTACAGTAATGCAGGATGGTAAAGAGAGAACAGAGCTTTAAAAAGAAACACTGCCATGGCTTATATTACCACCAGCTCCTCTTTACTAGCCAGCTCTGCCCACGATACACATCTTTTTGTGTGACACTAAAGTTGCTGTAAAGATATGACTCATAAAAGAGGATCTGCACAAACAATATAAGCATAAAGTTAGCTTTAGCCAAATATCTCAAAATGGAATTTGCTCAGGGAGGTCTTCAAGGATTTTCACACCCTCCTCTCCTAAATCTATGTGGGATGGACTTAATACAACTATGTTTCTAGCCATTAGTCCACCCTCCCTGTGGCTTCATCCTTTTTTAGTACAAAAATGTTTTCTAACAAATCCTCCATGGATTGTAACAACATTTACTTCATTAGCTCTGCACAAGTGCGATTGTGCTAAAAAAAAACATGTCACACAATGTGCTGGGGAAGAGGATATAGGACACCACTGGAGGTTCATTAGTTATGGATAACGCCAACTTCCTTCTGTGTCTGTGAAGGACGGTAGCAGAGTTCAGCATCTTGTGTGTTTGGAAAGGAGGACACTGTACTCAAAGAGTAAAGATACACCTCCTGCTAAACCCTGTTTTTGTTCTGCCATTTCTGTTCTACATGAGGTCTGAATACAATTCAATGTTCAATTTATGTCTTTGTGTAGAATCACTTCAACAGGTTTTCTTAATACAGCTATTCAGAATTTATGGAATTCATTACTGTCAGTTCACCTGAAACTCAGGTTTCATATTTATTAGACTGCATTGTGTTCTTCCATATATTGTATTAGATTAACATTCTAGGGCACTAGTACCACTTACTAGCATCACAAATGCCTACTGAACCACTTACTTTACTTTATTTGATTTTTTATTTAATGTACAAACTTTTGAAGTTTTCAGAATTTCAAGCCTTTGCACATCTCCCCCTCGAGCTCCTGACATTTCCAGTTTGTGTTGAGTGTACAAGCAGCGTCTCAGGAAGACGATGCTAAAAGTCATCATTCGCAAGTCAACATGGCAATTAAAGCTGTGTTACGGGAAGAAAGAAAGTGGCTAATTAGCTAACTAATTTGACTTTTTTGTTTTTAATATATGTCAAGTGCAAACTACCATGAACTGCCAAGGACATAATGTATATAAAAGTAAAGGGTGTTTAAATTTGTAAAGATTTTACTCCCTTAGAAGACATAAACTTGGCTCACTGCTAGAAAATCATAAAATATCTGTAGCAATCTGCTGAGCTGCTGAAATAAGTTGCAGAATATTCTGTTGTTTTGTTTTTTTCAGCTTTCACCTTTGTGCCCTTGCTCTTGTAAGTTAGGGGATGGATATTGTTAGTAGTTCATATGCTAAAGAAGCTACAATACTGGTAACCTGTAGTGTCTATGTTCAGACACCTGAAGGTAACACACAGCTAAAAGACATCTAAAGTCATCTAAATCACTTATTTTTACATGTCCCACGCAACTTGATGTTTTTATTAGTGTGTGAGCTATAGCGGCATTTATTTGCTCCTAGACTGATAGATCATACTGCATCCATGACTATACAGCTGGATAACTTTGAACTTTATTTTTGAGCATCATTATTATCACTGAAACAAAATTGTATAAACATGTCAAGAGTAAAATTAGAAACTGTCTAATAAGAAATTAGACCAAGATTTCAATGGTTGACAGTTTTAAAAATCTGGTACAACAGACACATTTCTGTTGGTAACAGTAGTTCAGTACCTGGCCTTACATGTGACTCTGCTGAGCTTATTTGCACTCGACTGAGCTCGAAGCCTCTTAATATGCATAACAGGGAAGTGTGTGCATTTTATGTTTGTTGTTTATTTCACACCATTTTAGGTTTTTCTGATCTTCCTTGATTTGAAGATGTGTGTGTGTGACTGCTTGTCAGTTTGATTTCCTGTATTCATGACCTTCTGTGTGGGCTCTGCATCTGTTTTCCTACCTGTCAACATGTTTGCAAACCCAGGCTTGTGGATTTCCTTTCGTGTAACTGTTTGTTAAAGAAACATGAAAAAATGTGTGAAACTAGATTAGGAGAGAGAAAAAAATCAGCATTGATGTGAAATATGCACACACTGCAAAATACCTTTTTTGAGCTGTGGGCAATTGTAACCTTTGATTACATCGTATCTATGCACATACACATAGATATGAGCAGACATCAGGTCATATACTAGCCAAAGCTTTACCACTGTTGTTTTGTGATAGTGTTATAATCACAGTTTTGTTCATTCTTATATTATATTGACTTTAATTAAAGGATTATAGGATTACATGCTCTTCCAAATTCTTCAACCTCTTGGGCTTAGAAGCACTTCCAAAACTAACAAGATAATGATAAAAACTGCACTGTCATTAAGCTAAGCACACAGCCCTGTTTTTCTGTCTCTTGTTGACATTTTGCAGATAATACAGCTTTCACCCAGCAGCAGTGGTTTCTAATGTGCCAGGAAAGATCAAACACTTTGACTTTGGAGAGTATAAAGAGGTAAAAGGATAAAAAAGAAGAGTGTGAAAGAGGGGCAGAGAAGAAAGAGTCTTTGCCGGTGGAGTAGTGTTGCAGCAACAAGGAGAGAGGTGTATTGTTACAGATGAGGCAGAGCTAAAGGAGGGAGAAAAAGGAGACGATCATGTTTTCCTGAGCCCACTTTTTACATGTAAGGTGTGTTTTTGTCTTTTTGCTTAATGCTGCTAGATATTACAGGAACCCATTATTTTCAGTAAGTTCAATTGAAACTAAATTAACTTTTCAGGCTGAGTTAATACATCATCACCAATACTCAGAATTGAATCAGGCGTCATCTATGTGTAAAAATCCATGGCCAGTTTCTACTTGAGCATTAATACTTTGTGCGCTTAAATTATAGCAGCTTGTTACTTGGTTTGCATAGTTTTCACTTTTGGAGAGGAAGGAACTTAGCCTAACCAGCTAGCCTCCACTGTCTGAGTGAAATACAAAACGCTTTTCAAAAAACAGGTCCATGTGGGCTTTTTTAAAAAGCCTGAGTCTGGACTCCACAAATACTTTCAAAGCAACTTAATAATGAATTGTAGCTCATATTTCCTAATGCAAAAAGTAAGGACTTAAAGTTTTTTTTTTTCTAAAGTTTTTCCTCAAACTCACTGATCATCTGTTGGGATTTTTTTAGCTTCTCCTCTCAGGTCAATTTTATATCCATCATAAAAGTCATGCTGCGGTTGCCATTTTCACCCTCTCTCCCATTATCATTGTCTACAGACAATAAATCCCGCTGTGCACTGCTGAGTACGGCATCTCATTACAGGCGTCATGTCACATTGCGTGCCCCCATTACTTCTTATTCCCGTTGCAGCAGACTCGGGTCACAATTCATATTCACATAAAATGTCTCATCAGGGAAGAAGTTCTACAGTAGCTGAGATTACTTCACACATGGTATCAGTCACATATTGCCAAGCAGCCTACATCAGTACACCTGCCCCCAAAACTGACAGTATAGAAGTCTAACATCTTTGTATACAGTGGTGTGAAAAAATGTTCCTTCCTGATTTTTTTATGTTTCTGCATATTTGTCACACTTAAATTATTCAGTTCATCAAACAAATTTAAATGTTAGGCAAAGATAACCAAAATAAACACAAAATGCAGTTTTTAGGTGATGATTTTATCTATTAAGGAAAAAAAGCTATCCAAACCTACATGGCCCTATGTGAAAAAGTAATCAAGCGTTTGTGTTAACTGGCAATGAGTCTTTGCTGTGGAGAAATTTTGGTCCACTCTTCTTAGCAGAATTGTCTTAATTCAGCCACATTGGAGGGTTTCCAAGCATGAACCACCTTTTTAAGGTCATGCCACAGCATCTCAATCGGATTCAAGTCTGGACTTTGACTAGGCCACTCCAAAACCTTCATTTTGTTTTTTTAAGACATTCAGAGGTGGACTTG
>JAUMHL010000010.1:8052202-8067620 GCA_032362345.1 Sandelia bainsii
AATGTAACTCGTTACTACCCACCTCTGGTCATAATGGTGGTACTTGGAGAGCCAAATATTTTTTGAGGTGGTACCCGTTGTAAAAAGTTTGAGAACCACTGGGCTAGTGTATTAGAAACAGGTGTCACTGTGGTGTGTGTACTCTCTGTGCCTCTACTTCTGTCTCTCATCCATTCATGCATAACAAATAGAAAGTTGTATTATGCGTCTATAAAAGACAGAGGTGCAAGTATAAATACAGACAAGGGGAAAATCTATTCGTTAACACACGACAAGCAAAGTCATAAAATCACACTTTTCAATAATACACTTTTTTCCTCACAGACGTCTGCTGTCCTCTAACCTGTTACAATCTTTCTGTCCCTCTCTCCAGCTGAGCCTCTTCCTCTGATGGACTTGTGTCGGCGTGCGGCCCGCCTGGCGATGGGTCGGGAGCGGCTTCAGGAGATTGAGAGCCTCCCTCTGCCTCAGTCCCTCAAAAATTACCTCCAATACCAGTGACTGACGCCCGTCGAGCCAACTGGGAGTACAAGGACACAAACCCGACCAGCAGAAAGGTGGATGAGTGAAATTAATTAAAAGATGCAAGGAGGGTTTGAGGGATGGAGGAATGTTCACATTGAGGGGTCCAAAGCTCAACTAAGGATGGATTCAATGGGAAGGATGAATAAAAAGTTGGTGGGTGAACTGACAGAGGAGTTCCAAGCTTTCAAACTGCAGGACGGGACTGCACCAGCTTCTTTTGGATTTCAAGCTGCTTTTTTCATTCATTTTGGATTTGAAATAAATTATTGATGATGGTATCCCATCAGTATCCCACTCATCCACAAAGAAAGCCCATCCTGTGACGGCACTGCGTAGTTAAGTGGTCAAAGAGACAGTGATAAGACAACCACCGCCACCTAGTGATGAGAAGAAAAACTGCTCTGAACTAGCACACTAATCCTACAGTATCCCTGGGGACCTTTCTCACAGTCAGTGACCATATCACTGCTGTTGGATCACCATAGTGTGTATTCATGGTCTCCACTGAATCAGGTGACAGGCTGCAGATTTTGGCACCAATGTTGTTTTGACTGACTCGGGAATGCGACCAAAAGCTCACACTTCATACAGAGTAGATCAAAACATGGCTGCAGGGTGTATTTGAAATTTGGTACCACAAAAAATAACTATTCCTGAGAGTTGAGCCCTTTTCAGACATGTAGCATAACTTCATCTGTCTCCTAAAGTAAGCTTTTTGTTATCCACACTTACATAAATGTTTGTTATGGCCTTATTCACAATGCTTGCACAGTATTTGGCAGCTGGTGCAGTGTTGAGTAAAGGAATAATGATTTAAAGGGGAAAGAGTGCTATGTTTTCTCTGACTGGCTGCATCAATGATAGATTTTAAAATATATTTTTACATTTCAGTCCACTTATTAGGAGCCAGTAATTAATCAGTTTCATCATTTGTTTATTTTATTCTGTCGATTTTATATTATAATGTGCTTACAGCACTCAACGTTACAACGCTTTTACTCTCATTTGCTTAAACACTGTATGTACAGAAAAAAAAAGTGCTTGAAGTGATGCAGTTAGCTCGAATGAACAATCTAGAAGAGTCTGATTTTTGTTCTACATGATTTTTAACCTCTTTTGCACCATGGACAGGAAATCATTGTTCTAATTTTAGTCTTTTTAAACAAGTTAATACGCACCAATTGGACTTAAAAACATCTTTAGATATCATTTATTATAAGTTGAACAACTATAAACTTTGCTAATCTACTTTATTGAGATTGCATAGGTGTGTTTTGATCAGATTTTATTGACAATAACCAAACAACCCACCAACTGCTGTAACCTGATTGTTGGATGAAAGTATGAGGTATAACCTTTTTCTGAGCATAAAAACTTTTTTTAGGGTAAGGGTAGGGTCTAATAAAATGCAGCAACACATGCATTTAACATCTAAGTGCAGTGGTTGTACTGCTGCTGCCTTGACATTAATGTAACAATATTGAAGTCAGAGTTGCACTGTTTGGGAAGTGTTACTGAAAGTTCGGATTATCTTCATGACTTTTACACGTGGAGCTGCATGTCTGAAAGGGGCTTTATTACAGAAACAGACAAAATAACTTGTTCATTAAAAGAAGTGTTAGGTTGCAGTGAGAACTTCTTCACAGGACACTAAATCATGTATTATGATGTCAGTCACGACCAAAGTATTTCATACTAAGCCATGAAGAGCTGTAGGTCATTGCACACCACAGTGTACCTAGTGCTAACATGCTGTTGGCAGTAAAAGGGGCTTCACCTGCTGTTGTTTGTAGCATCCTGCTGTAGCTCACTGGTACCAGACAGTATCTGTCTGCTCTCCGCACAACTGTCTCACTGTGTCCGTGATAAAGGCAGCAGTGAGGCACAGGGTCATTACTGCTGCTGCAGCGGTATGGCAGGTGTGTTTCTGGCTGAGAATAGGATTCAATTCTCATATATACACACACGCGCACACACAGTAGACCAATCAGATTTGTTTTCTTTCCTAAAAAGCTTGAGTCACTTTCTTTTTTACTTGTGAGTTTGTATCCTACATAGTTATTATTAATATTTTTGTGAGTGTGCAGTCTGATTCTGATGATGGTAGAGTGATGATGATGGTTCTGATGTTTATTTAACACAAACTTTTTTTTGTAATCTGATCATTGATGGTTACATTCAGGTAAATTTAGTACAAAGATGTTTGTGATGAAGGGAGATAGAAATCACAACTTTTTTTCTTTAATGCTGCTTCTTATTATTATTGTTATTATTATTGTTATTATTGATGGTGATGATGGTCTTGCTCCTTGTGTCCCTCAGTTAGGATGGGGAGAAAAGGACCTTTTCAGAAAAGTAGCAGAATGTATGGACGGTGGAGTTGAGATGTCAACAGATGTGAAATGTGAATAAAAGCCAAGTGAATTTGAAAAATGTGTGTCGGTTTCTTTCCCTTCATCCTTTCCAGGCTAATTTTGTGTCCATGGTTGATTAGTTTTAGGAATGCTTACAAAAATAGTAAAGTCATTCAAATTACAGCTAGCCTTAAAAAAATAAAAATAAATCAGCCAGAGCTGCAGTACGATGCAGAAGAGCCTGGTAGTTCAGCTGGGGCTGACACTCTTTCAGCATCTTTAATTGTGTCTGAGGGAGCATTTAATCTATTAAAGGAGGCCTTGCTGAAGAAAATTGGGCCATAAAGTATTTGGCTCTATGTTTTCCCAATTGTAAAGTGTGTAGTTTACACTTCAGTAAAATAAACAGCTAATGTGCTGCTCATCTGCTCCTGCAGCTGTAAACACAGCTCACACTCAGCTAGAGAGATGTTGTTGCTCTCAAAGTCTAAAAGTAAAAACTGGAGGGCATCACAGCGTGAGATGCAGACATTAATGAGAGCGCGGGCTACTGGTATCACATTTCCACTGCATACTGTGGGATTAGACCCTCACTAAAGGATCTGGTCCAGTACACCAAATCAAAACACACAGGAGAGTGATGTTTGGGAAGTCAATAGGAGACGTACAGAGTTACAGTCCGGCCTCGGATAGATCCAATTCTCAGTGTAATAGGAGCAGTGCCTCCTTACCAAACATACACATTTATGTGCAAACAAAGTCTGATCACAGTCACAGATTGACATGGAAACCCAAGCCAAATATGTGCAGGACACAGGAGCTAAACTTTGGTAAGAATGCACATGAGAGCCAGAAGTGATTTATAGCAGAGTTTTAAGTCTGAGACGCAGTCTGAAGGTGAAGTCAGACTAGATTTCTGCAGGTGAAATTTACTCTGAGCAGGATTGTAAACAAACTCTGAGGGAGCGAGCATGGCTGCACATGACTTATTTGGTCATGTCTACATGTTTCTGTTTAATCCGTCCAGTGCCAAACTTCTCATTATCTCCGAAACAGGTCTACATTTATCAGTTCCTATTTATATTCATTTGAATCCATTGTTTTTTTATAAATCACATTTGTCTGATGGTGGAAAAACTTATGAAAACTTCCCCTCTCACAATTTTCCATTGTCTGATGTGTCTGGCAGTGCATTCTAACATTCATACCTGACAATCACATCATGCAAGGATTGGCCACTGTTGGTTTGAACCATCCAGCACTTTCTCTCTTTTTTTATTTTAACTATTGAAGCTTTATTAATCCAGTTTAGTAGTAAATAATTTTTTACTTATACTTGGATACTTTATATTTCAATATTGAGATTGAGCTACAGTAATTATAACTACTTTGTACACTAATGGGATTTTACTCTGCAAAATATCTGCAAAAACCAGTAACTATGGCTGTCAAAACATGTAGAGGAGTAAAAAGTACAATATTTGAAGTGGCAGCAAGTAGAAATAGTGAGGTAAAGTACAGATCAGAAAAACTGGTATTTATGTACACTAGTAGAATAATATTAACTATTGTACATCCATTAACTGTATAAAATATTTGAAAGAAAACTTACACACACATGCAAGCTTCCCTTTGCTTGTATTCTGGGACTTTGACAGGAGGCAGGGGTGTGAAAAGGGTCCACAACATGACACACAACATACTTGTCTCCTGTGTTGGGCATTTTTCCTTCAGAGCGTTGATGAAGAAAAACAAGAATCAGGTCCTTCTGATTAACATGTGATTTAGAGACATAACAGAAACAGCAGTGATGTTCTTCAATATTTTTCCTCTCTGTCATCGGCTTTGATATAAAAAGTGACTCACTGAACTAATGTGCTGAGAGACACAAACATTACGAGTTGCCAGTGTGGTTGAGTGAGCCAATGCACTCATCAAATAAAACTATTTTGACTGTGACCATCTGTGACTGCATTGGCTGTTTTGGCTTGAGTTACCATCACATCCACAGTACTATCAGTGCACTAATTAAGAAATTAGAGTTTGTATCTATGTGATTGCAAATGTATGATTTTGTGTTGTAGGTATTTTTTGAGTATAAAAAAAACAGCATTACCAAACACTGCAGGTATATCACAAGCCAAAACACAGACAAAAACGTTTGCTCTTACAAACAAGAGAAAACAAATACTGTAATAAGTTTTATTCAAACAGTATGTTGACTGACTGATTGCAAATTTTTTTAAATAATTGATCAGTGAAATCAAAGTAAATATTGCTAATTACAGTTCACCAGAAGTGATATCCTTAAACTGTTTGTTTTGTCTGACAAACACTAATTGGCCAAACCAATTCACAAAACACAGCAAAGCACTAAATTTTCACAGGGACCAGAAAAATGTGTTTTTTGTTTTCTTAAAAAATATATAAATAATGAATTGAATCAGTATTAATATTGAAAGAAAAGGCCATTTGCCACTGAGGAGGAGCCTGACAAAAGATGCTTTTACAGTAAGTTACATCACAGCGGGATGCAGATACTGTTTTTATGATTGAACATTTCAGGGTTATTTTTCCCCCTTTCTGTGTCTTTAAAGTGCAATATGAAGCCCCTTCTGTGTGGATAAATTGATATGATGCCTAATTTCAGTAATCGATAAGCAGTGAGCATGGCAGCAAAAAGTTGGACTGGAATAAAAATACAGTTATAGGGCTGCAAAAAACAATTATTTTTTATTACAATAAAGTACCTGTTATGTCTTTATTTGGTCCATTAAATGTTGGACAATAATGCACAATATTTGGCATATTGCATGAAAAAAAAGAGACTTTAAAAAAATTTTTTTTAATAAAACAATGAATTGACAATCTCAATGGGTACAGATTAATTTTATGTTGATGAATAATCAAATAATTATTGCCAAAAAAAAAGAAGGTATAATGAGTTCCGCATATGGGCTGTTTACAAAACAATGGCCATGTTTCCCATCTCAAACTGAGCGATGTGAATCATACCCCCTCTGTCTAATTGTATTCTGTAAACAAATGAAAACCTGAAAACCCCATCACCCTGCTCCAACATGTAATGAATTCAGGCAGCTTTCCTACAAGTAAAGCGACAGCTTATTAATTATGTAATTTTTACGTCTCTCACTTAGAGCTACAAGAAGGAGAACAGGGTAGAGTTTAAAACTAGTTTTTGTGAGGCACAAAATTTGACCCACAGAACCTGCTTGTCAGAGATGGATTTCTGGGTTATATAGATTCATTTATATATCAGATATTCATATTTCATTTGAAATTTACTGCAACTTTGGTTGACCTGATGTAAAATTAAAACTCGCAGTTGAACTAAACTGGGGTGACAAAGGAAAGAAGTAGAAATTAAATAAAACAAGAAAAGATTAAACAGAGAGAAGAAAAGAAAGTTAAAAATCTACAACCTAAGAAAAACGCTTAATGCCCATTAAAAAGCTGAACAAGCTCAATAGCAATTAGTGAGATTCCCGCCAGTCTGAGGTTCATTACAGTGTTATTGAACATGTGGTGCTCATCAGTTAAAAAGCTACTAATTAGCAGATTGTTTTTCTTGATCCTCAGGGAGCTGCTGGGTGTGTAAGTGAATAGTCAGCAGTGCTGAGAGCAGAGCTGCAACACTTCATCTACACAGGCTCCGGATATTTAATAGATGAGGCCAGTCAATTAAAAGCTTTGTGGGATTAACTGGAAATCCACATATCGGGATCTATAAAGCACGAGGCTTTTGGCTTCTGCTCTGGGACTTCAAATTAAATATCAATACTATGATGCAGACAGAAAAGGCCAGTTCCAAATCAGTGTTGTTTAGTGCAGCATGTTTTGTGTAATATTTCATTATACAGCCCAAAAGGTGGGAAAAAGTGGCAGCACCCTAATTTGCCTAAATAAATAGATAAACTCTCACTTGTTTGTTGTGGGGTTTTAAATTCAGCTGTATTTATTTCTCAGTTAACTGTCAATAAAAGTTGTATTAATCCTTTCACCAGCAGATGTCAGCAGTGCTCCACAGGTGCGGCAGGTGTGTCTCTGCTGAATGCTCAATGCTTTAATCACTTACTTTATATTTTTACTTGGTGATTAATGTGAATGAACACATTTCCTAGCATGATTGTTTTCTTTTCTTTATCTCAATCTTGTACTAAAGGGTGATTTTCCCATTACATCTGAAAGCTTTTAGAGGCCTACATGTAGACAGAAAATTATCTAGGATTGATGAAGAATAAAAGAAAAAGAAAAAAATAAGAAAAGAGGAGTAAAACCTTCTCAAATCATCTTTCTGTACTTAACTCCCTCAGACTTATGTTGGGACAATGTAGGAGGGGAACCTTCAGATTGGGTAACGCTTTTTACACAGCTTATTTCATATACACACGTACTGTAGCACTGACACCTTAGAAATGACAATGTTTTGCTTCAGAAGCTTTTTTTTTGTAATTTAAGTTGCAGCTGATGCCAAGCTCCAAACAGCAAACAAATAAATCAGGTGCTGAAACAAATAATATGGTTTTAAACAAGCATACTCTATGGTGAAAATCCAATTTGGTGTCAGCCTCTTTTTAGCCCAAAATATAAACACTCCACAAACTGAGCGATGTCATGTGAATCATACCCCCTCTGTCTAATTGTATTATGTGAACAAATAAAACCTGAAAACCCCGTCACCCTGCACCAACATGTAATGAATTCAGGCAGCTTTCCTACATCTAAAGCAATAGCTTATTAATTATGTAATTAGTACGTCTCTCACTCACAGCTACAAGAAGGAGAACAGGGTAGAGTTTAAAACAAGTCTTTATTGGTCAATATACAGAAAGCAGTGGGATGACCACTAAAGAGAGATAAATCCCAACCATTTTTGTTTACAAAAAGAAAAAGAAACAAAAATATATAAAATAACTGTCTTGAACATTTTTACAGGGTTTGTTTTTTATATGTAAAAGAATCTTTTTTTTCTTGCTTTAATCTTTCCGAAGCACAATATGACAAAAGGGGACGAGGGAAACAAGGCAGTTGTTTCACAATGATGACGTCACAATCACAGGTGTTTAAAGGCCAACAGAGGGAGGGAAAGATGAACGAGATACGTTCACAGAGCTCGTGAACAGGTGAAATGTTGTCTGATCTTATTCACTTAATCTGGTTTAATGATGGTACAAGATGGAATCAACAGCAGTGATATTGACTTTTGCTTGTAGTTGTGGTGAAGTTGTGCAGGACTGTGGATTTGATTAACATCAGTAACCAATCACTGTAAACCAATCACTCTGATTCCTGTCTCCAGCATTTAGCAAAGTTTCACTGTGGCTCTTCACATGAAAACTGTCATCTGTGGTTCTTGAGATTTATCAAGTGTGACAAAATAACCCTGATGATGTAATCTGGGTTTTTGATGACTACTGCAAAGTAGAGATGTGCAGTGTAAAAAGACTTTGGTCCGGAGAAAGAGAAGGTTGGAGAAAGATAGTTTAGAATGGTCTATAATGTTAAATGATTTTGCTTTCATATCACTGTAACGCAAATTATACAGTTTCACAAAAACAACGTCTGGCTTATGTTAACCCTACAGAGTTTAGCCACCCTACCATGAGGTTAACTCTAAACTATTGAAAAGAGCCATGTCTCCATGGGTTCAACATTATCTGCTAGAGAGAACACAACTGAGCAATTTGATGTGGTTGCTTAGTCAGCCGTGTTTTGTAGACTGAATATGATTTAGCCAGAAATTAATTGCAAATGAGAACTACTTAAAATAGTCATGAACTAGACGATTTTGTGCAACAAATTGTGCAACAAAGTTTGACAATTAGTCTGATAAAAGCCATAGTCTTTGTGAAACTGAGTTGCCAGGCAGTTTCAAGAAGAGATGCTACTGAGTGGAATCTGAGGAAATGTAAGATCTGCCATCGACCCACACCAGGCAGCACCTCAGCCTCTGCTGATCTGATTTGGACCCTTTTAAAAATCTGTATACTGGTCTTATAAACTAGCCCCAAAATTGCATAATTGACTTTACTATGGATTTTTTTTAAAAGCTGTGATGTTGGTAGAAAGTAACATCTCTGTATCATTTCATCAGTTGAAAATAGAAAGCTAGTTCATCTAACCCTAAACAGCAAAGGTTATAGGCCACAGTATGGACAGATGTAGCAGAGGGCACAGATTCAAATAAACAGGAGTATTTTAGCACTAAACCATGTCCATCAGATGACAGAAAAGTGATCATTTTAACTTAAAAATAATAAGAAACAAAAGGTTCTAGATATTACAAAATTATGATTTTTGTATAAATCAGGACAACTGTGGAATGTTTTTGTAAGAGATAACTTGTTTATCTTTAGTGTCAGGCCACGAAACCACAGTGCTGCCATGTGCATTGAGAAACTCACACTAATCACACAGACCTTAAGGACAGAAAAGGGTCTGGTTTGAGTTAAATATGAGAACAGAGAATACACACTGAGTGACAATACAGCTATGTTATACCTACTCTATAGGGTAAAGGAATCATATTTTAAAAGATTATGGGAACTAACTTGTATGCATTTAGATATAGTTTGCTCTTAAATCTATGAATAAGACACCATCTTGCAGATTATTTGTTTAAAAATTAAACAGTACAAAAGTAATCTGATGACATATGTCATTGCAATGGGAGCATAAAAGGTCACATTATTCTTGTGTTTATATTTGTGTCTCCATATTTAAGATGTGGTTTTTGATTGTTTCAGAGTTTGGGACTGTATTTTATCAGCAAAACTCCAGATTTGCACACATAATGAGAAGAATGTGCTTGTTTGATATATTTTGTCTGCTTTGCTGTGATGTGAATATTAATGTACATACACATGATGTTTTCCTGCACTGAGAGACTGCAGCTGATTCTGTAGCTCCGACATTGTCCAGTAGGGGGAGAGGTTTTGTTAAAAATGACAAGGTGGGAAACATTCAGTCTTGTTTCCAGCAATAGACTTCAATAATTTTGTCAGGGATTTAGTTTGGTTGTATTTGTACATGCCTGAAGTTAGCATGTCTGCATGATGTGTGTGTTTGTGTGTGCCGTAGAGAGTGAGAAAGAGTGAGAGACAAACACATAGAGTGTATGTAGATACACTGTATGTTTATGTGCATCTGTGTGGTCAGTATGTTATAGACGAACTGTCCCACTCAAGTTTCCCCTTCTGCACCCTTTCTTTCACCACTTCTTCTTCTTCGTCCTCTTCATCTTCATCACTGTTATCTGACTCAGCACTTGTCATTCCTTCCACATGTTCTTCTTCCTCCTCTTCACGTTCTCCTTCTTTTACCTCTTCATCCAGAGCCTGAGGTCCTCTTATGTTCTAGAGAACAAGATGTGATTTAGTTGGTCTCAAATCCAGTTTATATACTCTGACAACATTTTTGCAATTTGTTTAAATTGCAAGAAAACATACAGATACAGATATCAGATACTTAAAGAAAATGAATATCTTCTTTTGTCAGTTCTGTCCACATAATACACATCATCCAACAAATTACTAAAATGCTTACAAATGTAAACAAGTCCCACATTACCTCCATAGGATTGACAGTGATGGTGAGAGCAGAGTGGTTCCAGTCCACCTCAGGGTCTTTGACCTCGTCCTCGTCCTCTCTGGTCCCCTCCTGATGTGTGGCATGGATCCTGTACACACCGATCACTACAATCACCACCAGGGCGGCGATACAAACCACAATAACAACTGTGGCTGCTGGAGGTGCTGCTCCTGGAAGACAAGAAGAGAAGAAGCATGTTATATTATATTATACTATGGAAAATACAATTGAAATTAAAAATTTAAAAAAAACTGAAAAGCTGAAATCTCTAATTTATATATAAGAGTATTTAGACTCTTTGTTGCAGCAGTCCAAACTGAGGTCAAGTACATAATGAATGCTTAAATTTTTTCTTGATTTGACTCTAGAACTTGATTGAAGTCACACTGCATGTCAGGGCATAAACCAAGCCATGAAGTCCAATGAACTCTCTGCATTTTGTTGTGAGGTTTGTGGCATTTCAGTCACGTTTGTGGCTTACCTGACATGTGTGAGTTGACATTGTGTATCATGAGAGGGTGATGCACAGGTCTCATGTACTGAGGTTGGGCTGCCATGTGATTGACATGTTCTACATGGGCAGAGCGGTGAAGAACACTGACCTAGAAGGACAAAGAGCCATTATTCTCAGAGAAAATATGGCAGATGATAATGTGTGCAAACACGAAGACAAACAAGTTAAAATAAGAAAAGTGTAGTATGACAAATGAGAGAAAGAAAAAAAATCTTTAAAAATCTCTCTATCTTAAAAGATAAAAATAAATAGAGAAAAGAAGCAAGGCAAAGATGCAAGGAAAAAACAGGTAAGGTTGAAATACAACCTCCAAATTGAACTCGTTGCTGGTGTAACGTCCATTGAGTTCGGAGCAGGTGAGTCTGAACTTTCTCTCACTCAGTGTGTCAGGTTGCCAGTTCCTATAGCGCACTTCTCTCACTGCCTGTTCATAGTGAGCCATGGAGTCCACACCTTTTAATACACAGGTATAAACGTTACACTGCTACAGTCTACATACTACATGGTGGTGGTGTCATCAGTACAATCTACATTATGTTCACATACCTACACTATATGTCCATTTCAGGGACCTTTACAGAGAATAAATGCTTAGAGAGTGAATGTTACAAGCCATTTTTTTTTTTTACAGATCTTCCTTAAGAGTTTTAGGGTGGCATGGTCTCTCTGCCCACTACAGAGCTTCACCACTGCCTCTCCCATTAGTATGACCCATACCTACCGTATATTGATATTCCAGAGGTGGAGTTGGTGGCATCCAGGTGTTTTCCCAGCAAAGCACTGTGATGAATCTCCAGACTCTCTCTCTCAGGATCCAGTTCCTCCCCAATTACCAGGATGTCACAGTAGTCCAGATTATGCATCACCTCCATCACACTGTTTCTGCGGGCTGAAATATTTGTCGTGTGTTCAAATAGATTTATTATTACGTAATACCAAATACCTTGCACACATAAATGCAATAAGTTTGTCAAAACCATTTCAGTAAGAATAAAATTGCTAACAGGAATTTGAAAACACATTTATCATAGGGTTAACTAAAATATTTCTGCAAGGCTGGTATAGCATGAGAACATCCTAACAGCCTAGGCAGCCTCTCCTCCACTCACTTCCACCGAAGCTGTCCCCTTTCATTACGGTGCTTGTGATGTGAAGCTCTTTGAAGGGTGCCACACCCAGTGGGCCCCGCAGGTCACTGGCGGGCCTGACGAGTCGATTAGATCCCGCAATGGTGATTCTCGGTTCACTGGGCGGCAGCACCATAACAACTGCCTTGATGTCTGGGATGGAGAGACACGTGTCCTCTCCAAAACACCTGACACACACGCAAGAGGAGAGGAGACGAGAGGTTAGAGGATGGGACGGCACCAGTGTTTCTACTTGTTTGATTTATCTGTACTGGTGTTATTATAGCTTTTAATGGCATATTTTGCCTAATATAATGATAATAAAATACAAAAATATACATCTTGTTACTAGGAAATACAGCTTTTTGAATTTCTGCATAGATTAACTGTAGTATTATCTTCTCTAAAATATTCATGACTGGATAAGCAACAACCAAAGTCAAAATAAAGAAATAACTAAATAAAATAAATACATGCATCATATAAATTAACCAAAGTGCTTTGATCATTGACGTAAAACTGTGTATTAATGTAGAATTACTGAAAACAGTGTTTTCAGCGGCTTCAAGTGGCAGCTGACGTGCATCGCTTAGTGTGTTCATGTTAGATGGAAGATGATAATTCATTACCACTTCTGAGCTTTCTTAGGATGCCAGAAAAAGCTAAATTAATCTTTTAAAGGCCTCCATCAAAACATACCAGCTGCTTTTAAAGGAGTTTCTTGTTTTTCATGATTGTGGATAATGTGAAAATCACCTACTAGTTCCCAAAGCTAAAGATTACATTACTGAACTAACAACAGCAGCTCCATGTTGTTTTCAAGTCCTCCAACCCAATCATCCCAGCTCTAGCTTGCTCCTAAAGTTATTAATTGTCTTGTTTTGATCAAGTTTTTGCAAAATTTTAAAATAAGCATAATACACACACAGATGGATGTTAGCTCTGGATTAACCCAGGCTGCTTTTCAATGTAAAATCCACTGACCCTGCAAATACTGACGTGACAATTACCACTGAAGAACTCGTCTCAAGAGGAGCTGCTGCGAACTGTTGTTCAGAGTGAAACAGACTCTTTTGCTGCTCCTCAAACTCGCTGCTCTTTATCGAGCAGCACACGTCTAAGCTGATTTGACCTGCCTGTGTTTGCTGCTCAACAAATGAATAGATGTTGGTTCGGTGTGGAGATGGGCGCACACACATGAAGTACTGTGCACACTGTGAGACACATCGAACAGGGACTCACACAACTAAACACACACGATATTGTGTAAGGACAAACAAAGTCTTGAACTATGAGGAGAAACGGACACACACACAGAGCAACAATCGAGCATGTTACATTCAATGCACTACAGCTTTGTGCTTTGAGGAGGACCGAGTCAACCATGAAACCTGTAGAGGAGTCCATATCAAAACTGAGCCGCAATTATTACTCGTTATTTTCAAACCAGCTATTTAGTAATTCAGACTAAATACTGTATCACAGTTGTATGACTCCACCAACTAGTCAAGTTGTAGCTTACATGCATGTCTGAACAGACTCATTTTCTAATTGGTTCATGCTTAAGTCCAAGTGGATGTTTGTGCGAGACGTTTCTGAAATATAGTGTTGATGAAAATGAGATACACATTGACCTTTGAGCGCCAAAATCTAATCAGTTCATCCTTGAGTTGAAGTAAACATTTGTGCCAAATTTGAAGAAATTTCCTAAGGGTATTCTCAAGATATTATGTCCACAAATATGTGCTGGATAGATGTAGGGACACACGTATGAACAACCAGAAAACACAATACCTCCAGCATAAACACAACTGATAATAGACACTTTACACAAATACAAATATAGTGGCTTATAGACACTAAATTCAGGATTTAATATCTACTTTGCTTAATTATATACAATATACAGTATATACATTTCAAATATGCTAATATAACCTTGTTATGATTGATATTATTTACCTTAATCTAGTGTGATTATACAGAAATCCAGTTATACCAGCATAGGCATATTATTGGGTAAGTAAATTTATTGTTGCCTTTGCATAATATTTCCTGAGTGTAAATTGAGATGTGATGAGGTTCTGATGTTGGTATTAGAGAAAATGTCAAAAGAGCAACAAAAAATAATTTTAATCTTTTGAATATCCACAGCAAATATCAAGGACATTCAGCATTAACTGAAAACAAAATGTAACCACTTCTGAACCTTTGTAACCTAAATCCACAAAAACACAACTTGCACTAAGTCAGGGTGAATATGCAGAACAGCAAATACTGGATGCTGCCGCCCTGAAACGTTAGTGCCTCTGAATCTGATGTAAACATTGCATAATCGCAAAATCTGTGCCAACAGCAAAGCCAAAATATTCTCAGGTGTATAAGAGCTAAGCCAATGTTTGTCCTTCAGAAAGACACTAAACTGCTCCGGTAGATGTGCTCAGTAACTATGTGGGCACAGGAAACTAAATACATTTTAAGCTGAATGGCAAAAGACGTAGTGTGTGCTGTTAAAAATGTACAGTATGTGCACTCACTGTACTGTGGTGGTAATGTGTAGCCGTCGGAGACCTGGAGTAGGGAACTGTCGAGAATTGATGTAGGAGACCTTGGTCATGGCTGTATTGA
Organism: Sandelia bainsii; assembly: GCA_032362345.1. Classification (NCBI taxonomy): domain Eukaryota; kingdom Metazoa; phylum Chordata; class Actinopteri; order Anabantiformes; family Anabantidae; genus Sandelia; species Sandelia bainsii. The sequence continues at coordinate 8,066,962 of JAUMHL010000010.1, forward strand.
TGCTGTCCACGTCCTCTCCTTCCACCACCAGCACAGACTGGGCAGGGTTAAAATGGAACTGGACACACACAGATACAAACGCTATTAGAAAACTGAAATATCCAGATTCAAACAGTTGTGTTTATGTTGAAACTCAAAGACATTATTTGTGTCAAACGTCGGAAATAAAAATAAAATGTATGTATAAAAATACATCTGAGTCTTAATGGACTCAAAAGATGTGTGTGAAAGAAGAGCACCTTAGCAACTTTTAAACAAAAAACATCAGCCTTTACTGCTTAAAAGTGGCACACAAATTTCTGCTTTCGGCAATGTTGACATTGTTAACAGTTACTATCCTAAAATCACAAAGCTGAAAATGTACCTGTGTGTGTGTTATTTATCGGTAACTCCATCAAAAAAAAATTCACGCACCTTGATATCTTTAGCAAGGCTTTCAAGGGAGTTAATATCAAGGCCTTCTTTGCAGGCCTGCAAACAGGAAATAACCTTCTGAGTTTCAATGCGGCCTGGTCGGATTGTTAAACCTGAAAGGCTGCCGTGGAAATACTGGGTGAACCTGGGGGTCACTGTCTCACCACCTAGAGGAGAGGAGAGGAGAGGAGAGGAGAGGAGAGGAGAGGAGAGGAGAGGAGAGGAGAGGAGAGGAGAGGAGAGGA
>JAUMHL010000010.1:8075498-8085716 GCA_032362345.1 Sandelia bainsii
CAGTCCTCGTCCCCTGTTAGGGTACAGCTGGAGCGACAAGCCATTTGTACCTTTTTAGGTACATTTCTGCACCTTTATTTTTTAGTGTGTAGACATGGAGAATGAATTGAGACTTTCATTTGGTCGCTGCTAAAGTTACATGTCTCTACAATTATCTACCTGATTTTTATCTGGTGTTTTAGAAAAAAATCTCATAATAAATTACAAATAATAAAATTTGTATGATTATGCGAGAATAAGACTTTTCTTTTCCTAATTTTTGAGTTTTACTCCGAGTCCTTTCGGTTCTCTTTATGTTTACTGTTCAACGTATGAAAGTTACTAAAACTCTGAATAACTGTTGAGCCCCACAAACTGCAAACTTAATTCATTCTCAAAGAAATGTCTGTGTCAAAGATGCTCAGTAGCCTAAGTAAAGTAAAATGTATTTACACATCAGCAAGTTAAACATCAAGAACTACAGTACTTTATTTAGATACTGATTCAGAACTAGAATCTGATTTACTGACATGACTGCCCAACTGGATGTGATGTGATCAGCATCATGGTTTTACTAGAGTAGAAGTCTCACTTTCTAATCCACCCTGATTGTTCAGCAGTATTAGAGTGATGCTTTTTTCTTATAAACAGCTTTGGTTTCCAGACAGCAGTGTTTGTTTCACAACTGATCAACAGCAGCTTGCACAGAGTACATTAACCTGACAACAGCAAGTTTGACCTGACATAAACATTTTGCCAAAAGAAATCACAGGTTTGAATCTCTGATGTTTACCATGTTTATCATCGTGTGTTAGTATGCTAATATTAGCCTGCAGTAAGTACCCAGTCTGGATCAACTCTGTGGACCCATAGACCAACGCTGCCATTCATAGAACCAAGCCACTAATGTGGCTAAAAACGCCTGTGGGAAATAGAGTTCAGAGTTATAGAAATCTGACAGCAACAAGGTGAGTTACCTTATTTCTCCCACACAATGAGGCTGATTGTTTCTCTCTTAATCTATTTTCTAGTGTTCTACTATTCTTCCTCTCTGTCTTTCAGTGTGATAATTGATGGAGTGGGTGCATAAAATAAAGTCCTCTATGTCTATGTGCTTATTTAAAAATGCATGGTGAGTGCATGTATATTTTCACTTTTCACTTTCATTGGATGCAGAAATCAACATAATCAAACTTGAATAGTACGGTACAACGAGATAACTCAATACTAAGCTGTACTGTACATGCACACACAAAAAATTTAAGTATAATCTATAACGTGCAAATAATAAAATGTTGGGAAGATCACAAGCAATTTTGTTTCATTTTATTGAATGGCTGACAGTGCAATAACTTATGTGAAAATACGTAACTACTGTAAGTAAGAAAAGTTACACACACATATACCCATAAACATCATTAGTAGAAACTAGACATTGCTTGAGTGTGTCTGAAGGCGCATTAGTCAGTGGGAACATGACCTGATTTCTCCACTGCAACAGAGGAATGAGACAATGAATGGCCAAACACCGTAATGGGCTCATCCCAAAGCAGGTTACAGACCTGCTTAGGGTGAACACAGTTACTAGAGGAGTCCCACAACAGAGATGAACAGAAACAGACACTAAGACCACACCCCTTCTAGATATATTTTAAAATGCAGTACATGTTTTCTTCATTTTGGATTCAAATTAAATTGCTGTTTTCCAGCACAAACATTTTGGAAAAGCTCTGATAAAACACTATACAATCACATCCTTCAGGTATCTTAAGACAGATTACTTTCTTGTTTTTAGACTTCTGTTGAATAGGGTCAGTGACTCGACCACTGGCGTCCTTGCACTTTCTTATCATTACTCTGTTACTATAGCGGAAAGAGAGGCTACTGATGGAGATTAAACTGGCAGAGGCTATTGAGTGAAGCCTACCTTACTGATCCTGATTCCCTTTGCTGAGGATATTACCAAGCAATAGCAGTGTTTTATTGCATAGAATAAAACACCAGAGATAAGCCTGTCTATCTTGTGGAAATCTGCCACGGTGTATTTGTGAGAGACAATTACTTCCTTTACATGGGCACGAAAGAAGGATGTTAACAGCCAGCTGGACCCAGAAAATACTATACAGTCTGAGGGCTGAATTTAGGTTGTCACCCAAAGGATTTCTGGCAAAACAATTAGACACTGCCTGCTCAGCATCAAACTAACTGCTAACAAGGAGAGCAAAGTCCCAAATTTTATTTTTATGCCAAGCAGAAGCAATATGAATCAGGTAATAAGTCAGATTGGCTTATTGTGCATCTTGCTAAGAAGAAAAACAAACATAATGCCTTATTTGCAGATTTCAACGGGGCAGTTTAAATCTGCTGACAGGAGCAGAATAATGAGGATATTCTGCTGGCTACTGAGCAGCCCTTTAATAGGGTCAACTTTATTTTGATGCAGTGGGGAGTTCTGGGATTGGAGGGGACTTCTTTATCTGGATACAAATCATATATAATGATTCAAATCTGTTTTACAGCAGCCAACGAGAATGCTTCTTTAGACCATTAATCTTGCTTCAACATTTGAACCTTAGGCCAGGACTACTGTGCTAATGTGAGGTGTATAATGATTAGTGCACACATTTTCTCTTGACAATATTATTTTGGCAGGTGTTTTCTTCAAACCCACTGATTGCTTACTCTATGTAAACTTAGCATTCACAACATTAACTTCATTTTCAGAACATTTGAAGTTTTGTGTTTAGCACTGCTCTTCTTTCATTTGTCTGGTTTCATGCCTCTTGGTCTGGAATAGTGCTAGTACTGTTCTTCTTTATCCTGCTAACCTCACCTCCACCTCTTCAGTCTTCCTAAGAGCTTTGTTGTTAGTACAACTGTATGTTATACCTGTGATAGGCACAAAGTTAAATGTAAGATGTACACTGTCATGCAGACCGTGTAACACTCTCAACTGTAATAAACAATGTCCCAGTGACAAAATAATGGAATACCAAATTTCTTACTAAAAGTAATCTAAAACTTGCAAGAAGGTCTACAGTACTTTCAGATGTTTTTTTAATTTGTTACTAAATTAAATCTCTCTTTAAAATCTGGCTTAAGTCAGTGGCTCAACTGAGAAAGCCAAACAAAGAAATATGTGAGGCCTAAGATGAACTAAGATCAATGAAAAAAATGTCTGCCACTTTAAGTCAAAGGACTACTTTGAAATTATGTTTTGCTGCAGGAATTTTGAAGCCTTTTGGTCTGTCTGTCTGTCTCTTCTTAATTCTCACAAACTCTTAATGGTTAATGAAGCCATATAATATCAGTGAACTATTTAACGTGTCCCTTTAGGGTCAGCATAACAAGCCCTCTTTAGACAACAGCAAAGGCAATCGTTGCAGCAGGAGGAGAATAGATGAGCAATCATACAGAGACTGAGACACAGACACAGTGAAAGGTAACAGAAAAGAAAAAGTTGTGAGAAACAATCAGTACATTAGGATGCTGACTGAATTCTTATGTAGCACTTGTAGTGCACTCAACACGTCTGCTGTGTGGTCCATAAGTAGCAGATCGTGGCATCAAGTATCCCGCCTCTTGCATGCATGCACATATATGCTTGTCTTACTATATTTGTGAGGACACTTGCGCTCACTATTGACATAATGTACTCTCAACCCCTAACCATGCGTTAGCCATCTCAACTAAGTGTCTAACCACTAACCTTTACCTAAGTCTAACATTGACCCTAGAACCAAGTTTTAATCTTCAAACAGTTCAAAAATGTCTTCACAACAGTGGTATTGAAGTAAACTTTGTCCACTCAACTACATGAAGACATGTGCACATACAGCATATACACACTGCCAAGGCATTAACATTTTGTGAGATGCAGCAGCTCTACACTGCAGCAACACAGGAAGCGCCTAAAGGAGACAAAGTACGACCGAGCTCTCAAATGAGGTCATTTGAAAAATAGGAGCTAGAAATGAAATAAACACTCAAAATGTGTACGCTAGAGGCAAAGCTCAATATTTTCTCTGTCTGTTTCTGTTCTGCTGTCACAGACGAGGAAAAATGCATGTCTCATCATTGTTAGGCTGTGTTGTTTTATCATTTTTCATATTGAATTCTGAGTTCTTGCAAAATTAGAGTGATCCGTAGCAAAATATTCTAACACTGAAAAGCAAACAAATATGCCAGTGTGTGAGAATGATGCTGAAATGATTGAGTTGTTTGAGTCTTTCATGTAACCGAATGTGTTACTTCAAGGAGATTTTTATTTGCATCCCGTAGTGAAAGAGTTGGCTTTGGAGATTGCTTATCTGATCCCGAGGCTCTGTATTAAAGGCCTTCACTGTCCTTTACTGTTTATACAAATGACTTGCATTTAGCTTGTCCTGAAACACAGACGCTGTACATACTCTGCAGTTCTTTAAGTTCATGCATGGAGGAAAATTGGAAGTGGATACAAAATGTCAGCTAACTACAGTCAATATGACATAATAGTAAATAAAGAAAAACTTGTTTTCAAATGAATTGTGGATCATTTTAATGATGATGATCAAATGGTTACATGTTCTTTGTATAATGTTATTAGGCCTTACCTGCCATTACAAGCTGCTAATCTGTATATGCATGCAATGACCCGTGTCTCATTTTTAAAATTCTTTAAGGACTGGCACCTCCTTTTTGTTAAACTTATGGACAGCACAACCAGGATAGCAAGAGCAGTTTCCAGAGGAGACTATGTTAGAAACCCTCTGCAATACTGAAATAAGGAGCAGCACAACAGCTACAACTCTACTCAGACCTGTAATCATTGGTGATCTGATGGTTTAAATAACTTTTTTGTAGTGTTTATGCTTGTTTGGTTGACTTATCAAATGCTTTTTATTATTTGTTATTTTTAATTTGGTCTGGACTATGGGTGTACATTAGCTGTTGAACTACACTTGCATTGATACAGTACAAACAAGCACTTCTGACTATTACAAGATCTTGACATTTTTTCACCTGTGGCAAAAAACACATCTCCCTTTCAGTATCATTCCTGAGGCTTTTTGCTTTACCCTTTAAACACCCACACCAGTGAAGACTGTGATACTATAAACTGTGTTGTAAACATACCGAACATTGTTGTGTAAATTGCAAATAACTTCAAACTGAACTGGAGCACTTAACAGTTAGTCTTTTGTGTTTAAGATTGAACTGAATCACTCTCTCAATAGGCACTTCAATCTCTCCTGGTATCTACAAAAGACAGGCAGATACACACAAACACACACACACACACCGCGAACAACATCCAATTAATCTCCTGAGAAACAAAAAAGGGCTTCTAATCAACACAGGACAGACAACATGCTATGGCATACCAAGCATGGTGGATAAGGCAGATAACTGTAGATGCTGTAAAGACAAGCAGTGAGGAGAATAACAGTCGCTATAATCAAACTGACACAAACGGACTTAATGATAAATAACAGGGGTTTGTTTCAAGCAGTCTAATTGGTGCAAATGGAAAGTTTATCCGTGATTCACAACACATGATCTTCCACCACGCCCTGTTAATTGTAAATCTATCTTGAGCTGATGTGAAACACCTGTCAACACAAATAAATCTTGGTTCTTCTTTTAATCTTTTTCACATCTCAGGCCTCAGTTCAGAAAAAGAGAGTGTATTTGTCTCACCTCTCACTCTTCTGTTAACAACAGATTTTTCCTATTCTATCTATAACCACCCTGCTGTGTTTTTATAACTCTTTAACTTTTTATAAATTCTGTAAGGAATTAGATCATTGACACATCACACACACTTGTTCTTGAAAACACATTCAAAAACATTCAAACCTGAATTGTAGCTATGCCCAACCTGGGAGAGGGTGCTTATATTCTATATCCACTTCCTTTTCATTTGGGATTTCATGACTTTGTTAGCATGTTTGACACATTCCTACCATCTTTGGCTTACAGTACATGAGAGTGTTGCCTTGTACAGGACTTTGTGGCTGTGAGTGGATAGTTTTTGGACAGCAAGGTTGTACTGATAGGCTCTCTCAACACAGGAAGAGTGAATAATGAGCAGAAAGAGGAGTGATCCATCTTCTAGTCCATTACAAAGGCTGAAAAAGAGTTGGGAGGAAAATAGATATTGTGTGTATGTGTGTGTGTGCATGGTTGTGATCACATACACACTCACAAGTAAGTCAGTGCTTGTAGATGCATGTTTCTGCCTGATGTGACATTCCCTCAGAGTGTTCGATCAACATGGAAAACTGAACTCGCTCTTTCTTTCTTACTCTCTCTTTGCCAGATTCCTTTCATCCCCCTCTACCCCTCCCCTCTTGGGGTGAGAACTGCAAAATCAATAGAGCTAAATGGAGTTGCCGTAGAAGCCATTGTGTGTCCTTTCTAAGTGCTGGAGGAACAAGGACACAAAGAAGCAGTTGTGACACAACACAGTCACCTCATCTCCTTCTTTCTATACACTACACTCTTTTCTCTACAGCCTCTACTACTCTTTGAGATTGTCCTTATTCACCATTGGTAGTGTAGGGTCATGTCCTTAGTTATTACTGAATATGTAATTACATTTATAAGTATCATAATATATAATAAAAGTGTTGAGGAAAAGGAAATGTGTAGAAATGGGTTCTATCACTGCGGGCTGGACTCTTTATTTCAACACACTCAATTAGTAAGTAACACTAGTTAAGCTCTATAGACAAGGATTCTCACTAAGATTAAGACCGTTTTTATGGAAAAGACCAGAGAACAAAGAACTGTACAAATTAATTCTTTTTTGAGTCTGCTGCACACAATCAAAATCACTGTATTTGAACATTAGTTACATTACTTTACATACTCACATTGCATTCACTGAAATTACTGTTCTCTTTATTTTATGAAGAAATACAATTTACTAAAATAGTGTAAGAACACAGGTCAAGATGCACATATCTATATGTACATGTAACTTACTAAACCTAACAGATTATATACTACACCATATTTCCTGAGGCTGCATTCTTAGCATGAAATGTGTGCACTGTGCCCTCAAATATTCACACAGTGGAATAACAAAGGAGTCCGTGATACAGCCAATCGCCAACTGCAATGTTCGTTAAAAGCTAAAGTCTGAGTGTTGACACACTGACACTGGGTCTTCAATTTACAGCTCACTCTAGGGTCAACTACTGAGTGTCTATTATTATAGTGCTGTGCATCTATGTGTCTATGTGTGTCCACTCAGAGTTTTTTGTACTTGTACAATCAGCCAGCATGGACAAAGTCAGGTGTTATTAATTAGGCCTGTGGGACTTCTGCTTTGACATGTCAAAAATGTCTCCAGTGAAAAAGCCTATTTACTAAAAAATATTTGAGCACTATTTCACGGCTGCTGCTCAAAACATGTTTGCATCTATAACTGTTGAATTCATTCACCAAGAGTAATTTTGACCTATTGCTAATAAAAGCTGAGAACGGATTTAAGAATAGATTCATAAATTACAGCTGATAAACTACAGCTATAGTGTTGGTTCAATGACAGTAATCAATTTACAGTAAGACAACTGAAACCATTTTCCACTAAACCATTCCATAGTGAAAACTAATGTTGTATTGTAGAAGGGGAGGGTTTACACACTTACCATGCTCACTTCTCTTTAAACTAAAATACCATGTGCTCCTTTGTGGCACACGTCAGGGTTTGACATCACTCTTCAGATTCAAAGAGTTGTGATTTTTTTTCTAGACTAACCATTTTGCACAAAGATTCAACAATAACACAAGAGCGGTGGAGATTGTCTTTTGGCAGCAGCCTTTTGTCAATAATACAATCCAGCTGCTAAACACATTTATTCAACTACAGAAATTCTCGCTGAAATTCTTCGAGCCAGTTTCACTGATGTACTGCTTTTCCACCTGCACGTAAAACCTGTGTTTAAAGGCACAGTTAAACATCTGCCAAAAAAATATTTCAGAATGCACAGGAAATGTCAGACTAGTATTTTCCCTTAATCTGCCTATTTGTGCTTTAATGGTGTCATATGGTTTAATGGTGTTTATATTTAATGAGAGTTTCTGCGCAAGTGATTTGCACTGGTGAACAACTCATCACTAATTCTCTTTAACTGCATCACATGCTTTCTCTTTAACAGCATTGCATGCTTCCTCCGTGGTCCCTTACATGATCTCAGTAAGTAACAAAATTGCATCTGACTGTCTGTGTGCTGTACTGTACCCGTGTGTATGTGAGAGTAAAGGAAAGATAACAACAGACTGAGAGAGAATGAGAAGAAGATAGGCTGAAATAGAACTGTGTCTTGAGGTTGTTTGCTAAGAAAACCCAGTAGTCTGCTGCTTGGCTGCCCTTCTCTTTGTCACATTCACTTCACTGGGTCTCTGGAGCAAAGAACACTGGACTGAGAAAAATACTTTTCAATCTATCTTTGACCTAGAACAAACAGCTACATGGTTGGAAGGTACACACTCCCAGCAGCAGAGACAGAGCCATGAAAACACACTCTGTTGTTTACATGGACACAAGGAATAACTTTATACCTACTTAAACAAGAGACACAGGCCTCGTATCTGTTTTGTCCTTTCAAACCTGAACCAGAGTCACCACACTGAAATCTGAGAATTCATACTGAGCAAAAAGTCCTGAAACCCTGAAGCATTTTCTGTATGAGTTCAATATATTCTAGATCACAGGTGCAAACACGTAGATTAGATTTATATCTACAGTACTGTATCATACATGAGTGCTGGTAAGAGCCTGAGAACAGGTGGGGAATCGTCTACAGCAGAGTTTGTTTATCATCAAAATCATCTCAGCTCCCAGGATTTTCTCTCCTCAATTCCTCCTTGGTGAGCTACAGTGACTTGACACCATTCAGCCAGATGATTCTAATTCATCATCCATCTCATTCTGTCCACCTTTGCTGAGGTGTCCTTGAGCAAGAACAACAAACAACAAGCTCCACAGTCAGTGGTCAGACCCGTTATTGTAATGTCTTGAAGAGAGGAAGTCACTTTATGGACGAGAACTTTCAATTTTTTTAACTATAATTAGCCAAAATACCTGTGCAGCTGTGCATTATCTGGAATGTAATTCACAGCTACTTCCAGTAAGAAAAGAACTGTGAAACATTTGGTTAGGAAAAAACGTATGCATATCTCCAGCTGTAGCTGTGTTTGGAGGCTGCATTTTTTTCCTTTCAAATGGTTTGTGCTAGACTAAAACAATAAGCTTCACTGCAAATTAGTTCAACAACTCTACAGAAGCATGACAGATAATAGAGATCTGCTACTGGCTGAGCTATTACCTATAAACAGACTCTCCACTTTGTGTCTATATGTGAACGTGTGTGTACAATAATGATGTGTTCTGCTCTCTTATCTCCTGCAATGAGCAGAAGAAGTGATGGAAGGCCTCCGGTAATTAGAATGGTGCGCCTCTCCCCTCACTACACAAATAATGATAGCCCTTCACCTGCTGTTGAGAATCACCCTGAATCTGTGCTCACTTTCAAATAGGACACAGGCCAGCTCACACACATGTACACACATACACACACACACACACACACACACACACACAGGCTCACCTGCTCCAGCTTCCAGTGGAACTCAGCAGGTCTGAAAGTGTCGACCTGAGTGAAATCTCTTCTGAGCAGGAACACCAGGCGGCAGTTATGAACGTACAGAGAGTAATGGTGGCGGTTCATCTCTGAAACAAGAAAATCACAGACTCACACACAATAGGAGAAGATTGTGCTCTCTGCTAGGAGGATAATAAACGGGTGCACCTGCTTCTTTTGGAGGTGATTATATTTTTTTCTGGAACCATACACGAGTTGTCATACAGTACATTTGAAGACAAAATTCCTTTCAGCCACATCAAATGGCTTCTCCACATCTAAACACAACAGTCAGCACGACAGAGAGTCTCGACTGTGCAGTGTGTGTGAGGTCACAGTGTGTATGCTGCCAGTACGTCTATTTCTTTCATTATCGACTGTTTTTTGTAAGATGGCAAAGCAAGGTGAGTAGGAATGAGTGAGTAGGTAAGTAATCTTGAGGTGGGATGTGGTATTTGGATTTTCCTCTAAATATAGTAATGAACTACTGGTAGTTGTTGGTGATGATTTTTTTTATTTTTTATTATTTGTTTTTTTTATTAACATTTATTTAACCAGGAAAATCCCATTGAGATTCAAAACCTCTTTTTCAAGGGAGTCCTGGCCA
>JAUMHL010000010.1:8100238-8125647 GCA_032362345.1 Sandelia bainsii
AGTGTGAACTTTTTACGTTTTCCATAAATTTCACCCGAAAGCCAAATATCCCTAACTTTTTGTGAGTAGTGTATCTTGAGAACAGAACTGCAAGTCTCAGCTGTCACTGCGTCAGTACTGAGGGATAAGAAAAAGTTTTGTAAAAAGGACCAAGGCAAGATCTAATAATATAATAATAATTCGTTTTTTTCTTTATTGAGCTGTTAGTGCAGGTTATGAAGGAACTACAGGAAAAGGACTAATCATGTAATTGTAAAATGAATGCATCTAACACTACAAATGTAAATATTCATGACTATAATTCATGTATTTTTGCTTTTGTTTTCAGTTGTAGTTGTGTGTCTGTAGTAGTAATTTAGTCTTTATTTTTAAATCTGTTAATTGTAACAGGATTTTCCAGTGATGTTACACAAATATCCTGCTAACTTTCTTTCTGTTTATGAAGCTGCCTTCAGATCACTGCTCCACTTTGGTGATAAAGTTTTCCTCTGTTTTTAATATATTGTTGTGATTTTTGAACTTTCCTTAGGGCTTAATATGGCTCATTTGTGTAGCTGCCTCTGCAGCTTAAATACTCTGAAGTTATTATTTGTGTGTCATATTTCCATTATTTTGTCCACCCCCTGTAAATTTGAGTTACAATGGCAGCTACACAAGTGAGTCATGTTAAGATAAATAATAATTATCTGCATGTGACAGCTTTAATACAAGGCCTGACAATCAACATTTGAGTTTTTCGACAACATAAAGACATTCTCAGATAAACAGGCCAATTAGTTGCTGTTTGGAGTGTTGATGAAGTCACAAACTGTGTAAAGCCTTTGAGAACGTATGGCAAACCTGGTAAAGAAACACAAAGAACTTTTGCTGACTAACAAACTCACTGATCAACAAGGTTGAGCCAATTGATATGTTGATATGTGTAAATTTCATCAGGCAATTTAATTTCATATAACTTTTCACATTTTTAATCAAATGCTTAAGAAAATACTTGTTAGTTGCACTTTTGGTGGGAACCTGGAGCCTTTGTTTAGGCAGTAAAAACATTTTTCAGTTTCATTAATCTTACCTCATGCCCTGTACACTAGGGTGAAATTAAATACAGAAACAAACGCACAAACAGGCATTGTTCAACTCACTTGTGGGATTTCTTCCAGTCGGCCCCACTGGGTCCGGCCCCGCAGTCGTAGGCCTGGATAATAAAGGTGTACTCTTTCTGGCTTTCACAGTCTACAGCGCTACTGGCCCTAAGGACTCCTTCGCCTGATGTGCGGTTCAACACCACTGCCTCAAATGGAGCATCCTGGCCATAGATCTTAAAGGCACAAATCTCCCCTGTAAAGACAAGGAAAGAGAGGTTCAAATGTGTATTGTTTTACCTTTAAATACACTACACCGATGTGTAATGTAGTGTTTTAGGATTACATCCCTGGGCATAAAATGGCTAAATTTGTGAGAATATGATGTCAAAACAATTTTTTTTCTCTTGAAGGCAGATATGAAGCCAAATATGAAGGCAGAAACTTCAATCTACTGAAAATACCAATGTTATTTAGTAAGTCTAAGAAAGATAAACAACAGTGTGAAGATATTCAGTGAGAAGGAGAGAGATAAAGATGAAGTGAAAATTAAAAGAGCAAACAACACACACATTTTTTAAAAATATTTTCAGGATAAAAAGCAGTTAGTTTATCAGGAGGATGTCATGCATAAGATAATCTTTACCCCAGAGAAAAAGAGCAATGAACGTGTGTAGTAAAGAAGGCAAGGCAGAAAGACAGAAAACATCAGCAACATAACAACATGTCTGTTCCCCAACAGAGAGTGGAAATGCTGCTCAGCATGAAGCTCATGAGGACTGAAGACTCTGGGTGCTTAATATGGAGGCAGCTGGCACAACTATCAGACCCGAAATGAGAGATAAAGTCTGAGACAGCACTTAATTTCAGGTGGACACAGTGTGAACGAACAGTGAAAGTGTATGAAACCTCATCATGAGAAAAGATTTCCAGATGGATTTTCACTGTTTTTTCATAACACAGCTGGTGAAATCTTACAATTTTTCTTTGTTTGTTTCTTCCTTTTATCCTCCCTGTTATTTTCACAAACCCAGCAGCAGCTACTAAACAGACTCAGATAGTTGAAAATGAATCAAACTGTGGGTAATGAAGTAAAAACTAACAATAGACACTGACAACATTTTCTTTAGAGCACAGCTATCACTCAAATTTCAGTCTCATTTCTGGATACAGTCATCTTTGTTTGCATGAGCAGCTCACAGTATGCAGTTCCTTGGGTGTAGTTAAGATAAAAATAGTTTCTGATGTGTGTCAAACTGTGCCAGCTCAACAAAAGATGAAATCTGTTATGTCCACAGAGTGTTCGACCATACATACACACACATAGTGTGTTGTGTTTCTGTGTGTAGATCTAGTTGTGAGTCTTGAGTCATCTGCAGAGTTCATCCGCAGAAGTGTGCATTTCAGGGATTTGGGAAATCTCCTTGTAGAGGGAACAAAGGGCTTCAGCGTTTTGACCCTGTGCTGGCTGATATCTCTCAGAACATAGTGGGACACAGCAGAAACAAAAAGCTACCTAGCTGTGGGACTTCTATTTGCATGCTCAAACCCCACTGACAAATACAAAGTTCCCTCTCAGCACTGGCTTCCTTTCCCCTTGTCTTTACATCCGACTGCATATCCACATATTTCTCTCTCTGACATCTTTTTAAACCACAGTCAACTTTCCAAATCCCCTTCTTGCTCAAATAATGATGCTGCTAAACACAGTGGACTTCAAGGTTTGATCCTCAACCAATTTTCAAAATGCCTGGCCCTCGCATGGGCCTTTTTGAGGTGTTATCAAAATGAAAAGGTCCCCAGTATGGGAGTGGGATTGCAATGTGTATAGAAAAATAATAATAAACACAGCGGGTGGTATGGAAGCCTGGCGATAAGCACAGCCTTGATCCTGTCACACATACACATTCAAAAACACAAACTGAGAAGATATGGTTTTCGATGGGACTAAAGACAGTGGAATCACGTCTGAAATTACTGGTGACTATAATATACTGCTCTAGCCTGTATGCATAAACCTTGACCTAGTGGGCGGAGTAGGCAAAGGTACTTCCACTTAACAGTTTGAGGTTGGATGCAAATCCATTTTCCACTCCATCTGTTGAGGCAAATGCATTTTTCAGGATTATACTTTACCAGAAAATGGAACAGAGTCATAGAGGGAGGGAAAGCAAGAGAGGCCAATAGAAAGGCACGAAGCGAAAGATGAGGAGAAATATGATGTGCCTATGTTTATGTAAATGGTAATGACAGTGATTTGATTTGTACTGTGTCAGCAAGCGTGTACATTACACACAGATACACACACTTTCTTTGCAGCCACTTAGTTTGCTCCTCAGCAGCCCCACCAGAGGGAACACTGTAATTTCACCCCGTTGTGGTGTACGGATGAAATGAAGTCTAATCTTTTAGCCCATACGTCATGAGGGAATGAGTTCACTTTTCAAAGTAAATATCAAAATGGACAGATTTTTGCTTCGGGGAGTTGGCCTGTTGCCATGGCACCGTGAGAGTAAACTGAAAGAATCAGCAAAAAATGGTTCGATAATAACAATCACCTAAAATAGCATGGCATGGCACTTCACAGAAAGCTTGAGCGGCATAAATGGCATCGACAGTAAATGTCAAGCTGTCTGAGAACATGTATTTCATGGGATGTTATATTGCTAATATAATGGAAAAGGACAAGATGGATGGAGTTAATGAGAAAACGATGGTCCACAAACCAACAAATTGTCACAAGTAGCCAAAACAAATTTATGTATTCCTACCCTAACACGAGTTGACAGAGCATTACATTTTTTTTTTATAAGTTCTTTTCTCTATTTCATGAATTTAACATTCGCTTACACTTAATTTTGGCTGCAAAAATTCAAATATCAAAGTATAGTAGATGTTTTGATTAAGCTTATTTTTATGGATGTGCATACTTGGTTTACTTGGTATTATTAAATAATGCACATGAACAGATAGAGAATAAATGAATAACTAAATTATAAAGCAAGGTGCATCTCAGTATGTGCTTGAGAGAAGAGATGCATCATGCATTTTTAAGTAACATTTATTCAGATATTGTTAGTGTGTTGTCCGTTGAGTATTATATTTTCCATTTTGATGCATTTAATTACATTTAATCAAATTACATCTCAACTGCTATGAACAAAATGTTGAAATATTTTGTACTTGGCATTATTTAGTATGAAAGCAGTTAAGGGCAAGTGGAAGTACTGTATGTTTAAGTGAACAAGGTCATATTACACCTAAGATGAAGCAGTGATATCTCCTGTAAGTTTCATGAAAATACACGGCATCAGGTGTGTGCATCAGTCAAGATAAGTTAACATTGTGACCATGTCATGTGATCCTTATTAGTAGGTTCAAGAATTTCACAATCACAACAAAAAATTATTGTGATGAACATGTGGACAGATGAAAAATTATGTAATTTAGGTTAGTAGGAATGAATACATGCCTTTGTCATCTGCTGGACTCTACTATAATAATAATCAGTTTGGTGCTGATCTTGGCAACACAATGAAAAAAAGCACACATTAAAAATCTATAAATACATTAATTAAATGAAGATGTCAGTATATAAAAACAGACACACAGCTATTACATGGCTGCCAGCGCTAAAGGATCAAGACCTGAGATGTAAACTTCATGTCGTCACCTCAAACTGGAGGTTTATGGATAATTTGCCCCGTGATGTCAAGAAGACAGTTACAGCATGTAAAACAGCCAGCCTGTTTAAGCCCCTTGGGTTAAAGGAGAGGGTACAATTGTGTATCATCAGCACGAAAATGAAAGAATATATCAATGCTGTCCAATAATGTGACCCACGGGTAACATGAGTGGAAAACAAATTAGGCCAAGAAATGAAGTCTTGAATTTATATTTGGAGTGACAAGCTAATAGTTAACAATTAGTGCCGTACAAGAGGAACCATCACTCTTCTTTAGATTTCAGTAGTTAACAATGAGATGTGTCGTCTTGCATCATAATGTTTAAGAGGATTCTGTGGCCTGTGCTATACTGTAATGGCTCAATTTAATGAGTGACATTAAAAGCACCGAAAGCCTCATGTGAACCCACTTCCTCACTCAAGCCCCAACAGAGAAACAGAAAATTCAATCATGTTAATTCCTCTCCTTAATCAAATATTGTTGTGACTCCATCTGCTGTATTTGTGCCAGTTTGTCTGTCTCTGCATAGAGCATTAGACACAAAAGCTTCAGTATCAAGATTTGACTCTGTGTGTGTGTGTGTGTGTGTGTGTGTGTGTGTGTGTGTGTAGGGGAGCTGTAAGAGCTTGATTAAAGTAAGTATCTAAGCACATAGAGTATCAGGCGGTTTTAAGCCTTGATTTCTTCTCTCTCCTGACATCAGTACTGTGTACTGGTTCCTCTCTTTCAGTTAATGACTAGATTACGCTTCACCCTAATACTGACCCACGACTACATCCTCACTCTGTGAGATACACACAAACACGCATGTATTATACAGTGTATACACTTTGTATGTTCCAAAAACACACACTGACTGAGCAAACAAGCATGTATGTATAGAGCTTCAATGCACAATGCCTTCAGCTGTCTTGGCAGAAGGGAAAATTAGACTGGAGAGCTAACCATTTAGTCTGACTGAATACGGTTTCACTGTCATGCCAGCCTCAGATTGCACTTTCACGGTCAATACGCTTGAGCCCCTGTTGTTCTACCTATACTGAGTTACCGGTTTTATTAGGTACACCTGACCAGCCTAAGCAATCTAATAGATTCATACAGGAGACAGATTAAAAAGACCTCTCTGTAAAATGCAGTCCGGTAACAGATCACAAGTCTCAAACAACCTTGGAATTGAGTTAACATTTTTTCTAAAGGTGTTAGATTGAGCTTTTTAAGCTTTACAAAGGTAAGGGCTATTATACTGCATTGCATATTAATTAGGTATATTTGAACCTAATTAACTTGTAACCAAGTGTATATTGGGTATACATGATATCCCTCCATGTAGATGAAGATTCAACACAGTTCTTTGTGTTCTGCTGTATCATAAAGCAGATTTCTTAACAAAAAAGCAAGTAATTTTGCCTGTTCGTAAAAAAAAGAAGAAGAAGAAGTTGTGTTTTAATATTATTTTAGATATGTTAGTCAGATGGCACAGCATGTTGATAGATATTTACTTAACTGAGATATTAAATCAATAACATAAACATAACAAAAACAAACAAACAAAATTTGATTTTAATCCCATTTGTGCATCTTGGGCTTTAATGACCAAAATAAATATTGAAATTCTAACTTTGTGTGCATATGAGTCACAAATTATTATGAATTTGTTTCTTTATTACAATTAATTACAGTAGTAGGACATTAGTAAAAGAGCTTGGTGGGTGGTAGAAGGGGAGGATTCAAAGGAGATTTGTCACTGCCTGACTTAGGGCTTTATAAATATAGGCCCAGAGGTTTTACTACTTAGCACTACAGACACGAATTGGGCTACATTGCAAGAAGTAATGATGATGATGATGACGAGAATCACATGACATATAATTAAGTCTCAAAATAATATTTGATCTGTTCACTTCTGCATCTGCACTCACATACGTATACTGCAGACACCTAATCTTTCAATAACATGAAATACATACAGCCTAGATTGAAAGCACCACTTTACACAAACAGCCACATGTGTGCACAAATATAAATCAAGAATAGCCTATAGGCACCACCATATAATTTACAGTTATCATAATTACATAACAGGAAAAATTACATAACAAGAAATATTTCCTGAAATGCCTTCTATTTTCCCACCTCATTCCTCTCCACAAGAATTTATTTAGAGCCTGTTTGGCACTCTGAAGCGCAATAAACAGTATAGTATTCACACAGTGTGCTCTGTGGGTATGGTTGCATGCATTTGTTGCCAGCTGTAGCCACAGCGAATTCCCAGTCAGTTAGAGCCATGCCGAAGCAATTCATCAGAGTCTCACTGGGCTACTTCAGATAGCTGGCAACTTCCTAATTTCATTTGGGAGATTGTCGCACCATCCACTTGACCTCAGGATGACAAATCAACAGCTCACACGCACAGACACATCAACAGAGGCACATGTACACATGCAAACACATCCACACAAACACACACGCCTTCAGGTTATCTATTCACCCATGAACACAGATGCCTTGGACAACACAATGTCGGAATGGAAAATATTCATTATCGCAGACAATTCACATTCATTTTGCTGGGGGCTTTGGTGGTTTGCAATGCAATTAGTGTTAATTGCAGCCTCTGAAGTTGTGGGATTAGGATTCATCAGATGAACTGTGACTGTCAGTGCTGCCTGTTAATTGAACTGCGTGAAAATGTGGTTGTGTGACTTAAATGCTGAAGAGGCGAGAAGCATTTTAGCTGAAGAAGTCATTATGAAGTGGAGCATTAGCCGCTGAAGTCAGACACAACAACGAGAAGTTTAGGTTCCGCCTTATGGAGAGGCTACTTGTGACCAAAAGAAGAGTTTGAGTGTCATCACATACTAGGAAATAACACGCCTTAAGCAAGGTTTCTCCTGGGAAAATATGTAAATAGGAAAAAATAAATGAGGCAGGAAGTTGTTTACCAAGTTAGTTAGGTGTGTGTGTAATCGTGCATGTGTATGGCAGAGTACATCAAGAGTTGGACAACAAAAGAAGTCCTGACTTTTTTCACTTCAGTGACTCACAGTCTGAGCCAAGACATAACGATGGGGAAATAAAACACTTCAAAAACAGAAATAGAAATCGCTGAAGACACGAGCACCGAGGAAGATAGCAGTGGCATGAGTACAGAAGAGGTCAAAGAGAGACAAAAGTGTGAATGAAAAAGTGATTGAGTGACTGAGAGGAGAAGCTGCAGGGGAGATGGAAAAGAGGTGGAAGGAAAAGAAATTATCTAGAGAGACAACTAAATTGTGTGAGATCACTAATACAGGTATAAATAGCACTATCAACCTCTCAAGTATCTCAGTGTGCTTCCTTTCCTCCTCCACTCCTCACCTTCTCCTCCCCATGTTTCTTCTCCTTCATCTGCAGCATATTTCACAGCGGAAAGCAATTATTTAGCCCTTAACTTCAGCACAGCTCAACCTTGCCCTCTTCTACCCCTGGCACGCCTCACCCATCATGTTTCTACCATCTTCCTCCCCTTCGTCTCCTCTGTTCCTCAGTCAACTGCTGTTCACTGACAGTTTAGTGCTTTGTGAGGGTCACCAGTTGACATATAAATGGCTTCCTGAACAAGACGAGTTTTACGGTTTGGAGTTAAATGTGTGCAGCCGCTCTCACACAACATAACACACACATACAGTATCTGAATAAATATAAGTATACGTATATGAAATTACACATGAAGGGGAAGCTTGGCAGGCTAAGAGCTGTTGGCCTTGGTCACACTGATCTTAACTGAGGTCTAAAAGGAGATTAAGATTAATAGTCAAAGATGCTATGATGGAATACTACTACTTGTAGCATTAGAGGATCACAACAAACAGTTTAGTCATCTGGGGAAGATACAGTAATGTCTGTACTAAATTTTGTGCCACTCCATCTCATAGATGTTGAGATATTTCCATGAATAAGTGAAAACGTTTATCATGCTAGTGGCACTAGTAGAAGCTTACAGTACATCAAGGGGGTCACAAAAGCCAGCAGAATTCATTCTCTGGAGACCACAAGTGTTTGTACAAAATTTTGTGCCAATCCATAAAACATTTAGATCATATTTCATTAAAAATAAAAGCAACAATTTGTCTGTTAAAATTTATTGTTTCATGTCTTTCTTGTTGCCTGTAGCAACATTTGCAATATTGTATAAAGTCAGGAAAAAGCTCTGTCTCTCATTAAAATCAGCAAACTTTGACCAAGTCAAATTGGTCTCCTGACTACCTTTTCATGTATGTCATGTATTCATTATCTTTTTTAACCAAATCACACTTCTCCTGAATGATACTCATATCATTGTGTTGCTATTCATTCCCTACGTTTTCAATACTCTTATGGCGGCCTGCACGGTTCTGAGATAATCATGGGCTGCCAGGTACAGCAGTGTGTCTCCACGAACCTCTGAGCTGTAAATGTCACAGTGACTGCAACCACGACCTCTGTCAACTCTGAGGCTCGCTGAGATGAGAAGGACAGGGCCCAGCGGTTTATAAGAGACACACACAGACTCACATTTTCAATCTCATGCACATGCCTCACTACACACACATGCATACTCACTAACATATTTGTATATGAAACATTGTGACACTGATTTGAATTGGAGGCAGAAACTCACAGATGCACATATTTTAAGTGTTCCTATGTCTTCCTGATGGATACTAGGAGTGAGTTTAATGTTACTTTGACAACTTAGCAATGCAAACAAGCTGTCTGCCAACAAGACTGTCCAAGCTACAGGTGTTAAATACATTATTTCTGGTACTGTTGCCATCTACTTACTTTAATAGTAAGAAAAAATTAGCGTGGCTATTTTGACATTTATTTTTTAAACTTATCTGTTGCAGAGCTCCACAAAACTACTCCACAAACTCCCATGCTACAAAAACTTAACTGACTTAGACTTTAGACTTAATTAGACTTAATCGAAACCCCGGCATAAGTGGGCTGTAGCTTTATCTTAAGTTATAGCTGATATACACAATGCATACAAATGTAAATCACCTTTAAATCAAGTGGATGTCAGACTAAGTCTAATAAAGCATAATAAACCTGTTAACCACAATATAAAGTCCATTGTGTCACACAGCATTGCCAATGGCTGTGAGGCTCGTGTATAGACACAAAGCAAAATGCCTTCATGTAACTACTATATCATCTTACCAAGTTATTATTGCTAATGTTCTGGCAAAAAGTCCTCTTTCTCACCACCTGCTGTGTTCAGCTTACTAGATATTTGAAATTTACCTCATACTTACCTTCTGGGAGGTTGTGGAGACTTGCTGCCAGGGACATTACAAACAATGGGTGGAAATCTGTTGAAAGCAGTAAAGCATGGCTAGTGCCATTTCTCAGTAGGGTGGTCATTACAAGCAACCTTTTAACTTTAAAGAGAGTCATATTTTTGGTATTAAAAATATACTTTAATGGAGCTTTAAAATGTAGTTTGCCATGTAGTTTAACACAAACAGAAGGAGGTTTGGTCTGTGAACAGACAGAACAGAAACTTAGTAGAAATAAATAGATCTGTCTCTTTTGCATCTCTTTCTCACCCAGTACTCTGTTTTTATCTTAATTATTTTATGACTTTAAGCTTGGGAGCTATCATTTTCCAATTTTATAGATTTTTAATAATAGCATTAAGTTGAAGCAAGCACAACACCAATGACATCTGGCAGGTGGAATTTGACAACCCCAGGAGACCTTTTGCATGCTAATGTACACTTAATAAAATGACATAACAAACCATCAGTCAGATGTGCCAGCAGGGGTGTGGGGTGAGACCGCATGCAGAATTCATCAGGAAGGTAAATTCAGAGAAAACATCTTGAGAGAAGGTAATGAGCAGTGTAGTTTTGATATGCCGCGGAGGTTAAGATAACCTAATCTGTCATCTTTCATTGATCTCTGCTTGCTAGTTATGTTTGTCATAACAGACGGCAGGCAATAGCTCATGCATGCGCCGCTGTCATGTTTGATCATTTGTCAGTTTTTCAGCCTAGTTAAATGTTAAGGTGTCCTTTTTGTTTTTAGAGCGAACAGCTCCATTTATTTGTACAAATTTGATACAGTGAATCACTGTGAAACTGGAAAATAACAGCACTTCTGTGTGCATACCAACCGATTTCAGTCCTGTTACACATTAAGCTGACATACCTACTAACAGCAACCTTTTCCAGAGAGAAACACACAATCTGAATAAAAACAGTTGTGAAAGAACATTTAAAGTTAACTGGAAATCAAAACTGATAAAAATGAATATATGTTAACTTTCGTGCATATTAATAGAAAATATACTGTATGTAACAACAAAAAGCAACAGTAGTAACAAAAGTGTGGACCCTCTAGCCACATGGTGTATTTAAAGTAGATTCATTATCTGGAATTTTCGTTCACCCACATTTTGTTTAGAAATAATTGCTTTGCGTCACTTTGCCTTCACAAATAGAGATTTACTGAATTTTCATTATGTTGACTACTGCATGTAGCCAAATGACTCACTGATCAGGTTAGTACTGCTTTAATGAATTTTGCTCTATTACACCAGAATATGTCACCACACATTACAGTAAAACGCAGCCATATAGACTGTGAGTTGGCAAAATCCTCACCTCATAGTGACAGCCCCACTTGTGATGCGTTAAATGACACAAAAAGGTCAATGAAAGGTCTTGGAAGGGCAGGGGTGGGCTGGTATTAGACTGTCTTCATCTGTTCTGCTATGGGAGGTAAGGGAATATAGATAAGGGAATTTTCCTTATTCCCTTGGACTGTCTCTTTTTTCACTTTGCCTTTATTCTCTCTTAGGCTCTAACAATTAGCAGAGACAAAGACATACTCAGGGGTGTAACACTAGATAAAAACCTGTGAAAGAATACTAATAACACTGCTGGAACTAAATTAGTTCTGTAGCTGCAGTGCTGTGGAGCTCATATCGGACACATCTTCTTTTTCAGTGGTTTTTCATTGGTGCTGTTTTTTCTACATTGCTTTGCATTTTCTCAACCTCAACAGTCCTAAAGGAGTTTCCACATATTCTCATCACTTGTTGGCTGCTTGTCCTCAACTCTGAGTTTAGGACGGCTGGTTATGGAGGCCAGATCATCTGATGCACCACTCTCCTTCTTGGTCAAATAGCCCTTACATAGCATGGAGGTTTGTTTTGGATCACTGTGCTATTAAAAAACAAATGATGGTCTGACTAAGCAGATTGGATGGCATGTCATTACACAATGTTGTTTTGAATCCATGCTAGTTCAAGTGTCCCTTGAATTCTGGATAAATTGGCAACAATATCACCAGCAAAGCACCCCCACACCTACTCCACACTTCATGGCTTCACGGTGGAACCATGTAAACAAATACTGTATGATCAATTCACCTTATATATGCGTCACAAAGACATAGTGGTAAAACACAAATATCTCAAACTTGGACTCATCAGAGCAAAGCACAGATTTCCACTGGTCTAATGTGCATTCATTATGTTTCTTGGCTCAAGCAATTCTCTTATTATTACTGGTTTCCCTCAGTAGAGGTTTCTTTAGAGCAAATCGAACACGAAGACATGAATCACAGGCTTCTCCAAACAGTTGATGTTGAGATGTGTCAGCTACTTGAACTCTGGGTCTACTTGAAGCTCTGATGTGGGTTCTAATCTGAGGTGCATTTAATTGGTGATTTCTGAGGCTGGTAACTCTAACGAAGCTACACTTGGTCTTTTTTCTCCTCCCCTCTGACAGCCAGTTTCATCTTACTGTTTGATTGTTTTGCAATAGCAGTTTAAGAAACTTTCACATTTTTGGAAAATTATCAGACCGACTGACCTTCATGTCTTAAAGTAATGATGAACTGTTGTTTCTCTTTACATAGTTGAGAAGTTACTGCCACAATATTGTTTACTACTGTAGCAGAATAGGTCTATTTGCTTAATAAACAACACTGCCTCAATGTACGAAGAGGGAAAATAGGTCCACCAATAAACACAAAGCAACTGAACCTTCCCAGCTGTTTTGTATGTATGTGTATTTTGTGTATGTATTTACTTTGAGTAAATATCAGTACAATTGTTTCCAGTTTCTAATTGGAATATGAAAATGGTGCTTCTTTATTATTTTTGTATGATAATTTGATGGCATATGTACACCTATTTTTCTCATTTATCTTAAAATTTCCTTCAAATGACATTTGAGGACCTTTCGCAAACTAATTTAGTAACAGTGTAACAGCATTTAAAAAATACATACATCTCCTTCCTACAGTATATCTGGATTGGAAATGACTCTTCTGCCTGGGAAGAAAACTGGGTCATTTGCAGCTTGTGCAGAGGCAGGAGAGTGGTTCTAAGTATATGTTAGCAAGATCTCTGACTTAGTTTTGCTCAGCACTTGACTGATGGTCCTCACTGCCCTCATCCATTACTCTGTCACTCGTCTGAAATTGCCTTTCAAATGTTCTGACACTTCTGGAAAAGTGAGCGCTCCCCCTTTATGTCCGAATAGCTGAAAGAAGGCACAGTGGCAGGTGCAGGCGCACAAAAATCTTATTTCACTTGCACAGCTGTCACATCCCATGGGACCACTTCAGAGGTGATCTGGCCCTGCACTGTGATTGAAATGACAAAATGTGAGTAAACGCACTGAGCAAAGAAGTTAAGAAGAAAAGTGGAAAAAAGAAATGCAGACACATGCTGCAAAAAGTATACGTAGAGAAAAATACTTAACTGACAGTCTCAGAGAGAAATCTGAGCACAAGGCAACATCTCATTATACTCTTTTTGAATGGATGTCAGAAATGGCCCTGAGATGACACATTTAAGTAGATTCTGAGAAATTGACGGTTCTTAATAATACTAATACTAATAATAGTCTTTGTTGCAACTTTGAATCCATCCATGTGACCACTAAAACAGTATGTCTAATACTGGAGTGAAGTACATGTGTAAACTTGAACTTACAGCCTTCACAATGCATCAAGGGCAGTCCCAGCCACTATTAATGACAGCACTCCTCCTTTCTTGTACTGACTACCATCTATCACCCACAGCCAGGCCAGCTATCACTCCTTCACTAAATTGCAACCTGCTGCATGAGACATAAAATAGGGTAATGGGTTGAAAATTAGCCAATTACAGTCATTACACTGCCATAATTGACCCTCGAGACCCATGTCCAGCAGTACACACTCTGCC
Source organism: Sandelia bainsii (assembly GCA_032362345.1). Lineage (NCBI taxonomy): Eukaryota > Metazoa > Chordata > Actinopteri > Anabantiformes > Anabantidae > Sandelia > Sandelia bainsii. The sequence goes on from JAUMHL010000010.1 coordinate 8,114,215, forward strand.
TTAAGGTTATGTGTGTGTTTGAGGCACTTAATTAGGAATAGATTGGACCATGGGGATGAAATCTAATTTATTGGACAGCACCATTCCAACAGTTGACTGGCAGTAAACAAAGCATTTTGGAGAGGTGAATAGCTGAGGTGCTTTCAGCAGACCATAAAATATTGAAAAACAAATGTCAGAGGGAAAAGATGATAGGGAGATTAGATATTTATTGTATCCACACATAAAAATAAGATAGAGGAAAGATAAATATTTTTAAAAACTGCAAAAACATAAATGGGTCATTATTTATCTCTCTCTCTCACCAAGACAGATATTAATCTCAAGGGCCTACAGGCTAAAGCTCCATTAAATAAAAAACTGTTTGTCTCTTTAACCTTGATAGGAAGCAGTAAGACATCCATCAGATTTAAACAACATTTTTCAAATCTGATCTGTGAGTCAGTGTTTAAAGCATGTTTATATGTAATACAAATGCTTGTTATATATAACAACATAAAGAGACTCCAATTGCATTAGTTTCATTCAAATTGTGTTTGAATACTTAAGTATACAGAATCTTTTTGAGAGATATTTATCAAAAGCTGACAGATTTCAACCATGGCCCATCAAGTACTACAGAATGCTTGTATCAATCTGCTTGGTTTGGTTGCCTTATTCCACACAGGGTGTATAAAATATTTATTACAACTGAAAGGTTTCTGGGAAAAGCAGCTATCAACATGTCCAATTAACGTCAGTCAGGAAATTAAATCAAAAGGCAAGAAGGCTGTTGTTACAGCAGGGTAGGTTTAGTATAAAAAGACCAGACAGTTAGTGAATCAGGGAACAACAAACAGAGAATGACTGAACTATGAAAGCCTCCTGTTTACCTTTTGTAATTTGGATCATGATAATGATGAGAGAGGAGAGGAGGTGGAAAGGGTAGGATAGAGACTAAGGTAATAAATCCAAAAGGATGTGACAAAGGTCATAGTACAAAAAAGGTCTGTTGAAGTGACAAGTAAAGAGAGACAGAATGGAGTTAGGAGGGTGGAGTAGTTGTGGATAAAGGAAGATGAAGTTAGTCTGAGTGACTCCGATGTCATACACAGGTCCGAAAGCCAGATTATCCTATTTTATGCTCACATGAACAAGGCAAATGGAGCGAGGAAGATATGCAAATTGCTGTCTAATTGGCCTGTCAGGATACTAAAGCCCTGTCAAACCACTGTCAGAGAGACAGAGAGCAAGCACGAGAAAACACGAAGAATTACTGGATTCGTTTCAGATGCCATTCACTGCACATTTCATTAAGTGATTCCAGCTCACATTAGGACCATGGGTCAGTGCTCCATCCTTGAAGAGCAGGTTCTTTCAGCCGTCATTTCTTGAAAAGAGAGGCAGCAGTTCACATCACAGCTCTACCTTCCTAAACACGTTTCTCTGGCTGTTATTCTGCTGCATATGGCAGGTGAATGCAGAAGGGGAGACCAACCCGTTCTCATCCCACAGCATCAGATAATTACGCTCCCCACTGCAATTCCACTGCTTTTCAAGCCCAACACTTCTGTTGTCTGTATGAAACCAACAGGGTGTCTCATTGACTCCAATGGTAATTTACTCGCTGCAGTATTTGACGCCCAGAGCAGTTGCTCCGGCTGAATCCAGCTGCAGCAATATTGAATGCTTTGAGCTTGGCCTGATACTGATTTTCTGCACAAATAGCATTTTCGTTGGGAGGACCAATAATTTGACAAACACTGCTAGACTAAGGAAGCAGTGCTATTTTTAAATAATACTGTATATATAGTGACTATATCACTATATAATATATATAGTCAGAGTTTGGCCTGAGAAGCTATCCATTCTTGTACAGCACATATAATGTGCTACAATCATAACAGTGGTGGAACACTGAGTCCTCAATTGCAGACAAAGGTAGACAATAGTTTATCTTAATGCACTAATAAATTGTTCTGTATGGCAGTTATGGTGTACACAGTTAGGCCCGGAAATATCTGGACAGTGACAGATTTTTTTGATTTTGCCTTTATACACCAACAAAATGGATTTGAAATAAAATGATCAGAATGTGTGTAGACTTCCAGCTTTATTTTTAAGAGGTTTCAAAAAAATATGGCATGTAAAATTCAAGTCAATTCAAGCAAAGTACCTCCATTTTCAGAGGCTCAATAGTATTTGGACGAAGTGACATAATTGTAAATACAATCATAATTTTTTAACATTTGGATGAAAATCCTCTGCAGTCAATGACTGCCTGGATTCTGGAGCCCATGCACATCATCAAATTCTGAGTTTCCTACCTGGAGATGCTAAACTGCAGCCACCTTCATTTCCCTTTCCAGTAAGTGAAAAGCTGCTTTATTGGGTTGAGATCAGGCGTCTGACTTAATTGAAGAATATTCCAGACACTTCTGGGCCTAACTGTGTATGATAAGATATTGTACCTAAGAGTCATATGCATGCAACCATTTTTTCAAGAAATTCATCATAGCCTCAAAGACTTTCACAGTTCATTCATTGTCTGTTTGTTGTTCCCTGACTGGTCTTTTTAGAGTCAGCCACTCCCACCTGCCCTGCTGTAACAACAGCCTTCTCGCCTTCTGATTTCCCTATAGCCACCTGTTCCATCCATCCACCCATTATCTTTACCACTTATCCTGTCGCCAGTCTATTGCAGAGACAGACAACCATTCACAGTGGCAATTTAGAGACACCAGTTAACCTGTGTATCTTTGAATTGTGGGAGGAAACCACAGTACCCACAGGAAACCCACACAAGGAGGAGAACATGCCAGTTCACTCAGAAACACAGAAAGGACTGGCAGGTTTGAACCCAAAACCTTCTTGCTGTGAGAAAAGATTACTAACCACTGCACCACTGGGCACCTTCATGAATAGATATACTGTATAAATACTGGTTCACTTGCATGTGAACTCTACAGATTATTTACGTACGCGCATTTATATAATCATCTTACAATCGGCTTTCACCGGTAACTGACTGCTGAACTGTCATGTAAATGAGAAGGGACTATAGAAGCTTGATTTCCAGAGGTAGATTTGTGCAATGTGAATGCAATTTTCTCGGTCATGGCATGTAACTGGCTTTTTATGAGGTGCGAGACAAAAGGCTGCAGACTTGGAAAATTGCAGAGTGGAGCAGCTGGATGAAAGAAGAGATCATTACAGTAAGTCTGCCCAAAGTCCAACTAAAACTGAAACTAACAAAAAGGGGCCCGTAGAAGTCTAAATAATTCCACCACTGAACATTTGTTAAATTCAAACAGTTCCAGTGCAATGTGACAAGGAGCTCCACTCTGTCTCCCCACCTGTCTTTCTCTCAATGTGCTCTGAGTCTGCACTGACAGAAACACACAAAAAAAATAGAATCCTCTATCATTATACAGTAAAATCTGTGAGCGATGCTTCCAAAATAAGTCTGCGTAAAGGAGAAATCTCATTACTGATCTGCTGCATGTACACTTGGATTTATTGTAATCGGGTTACTATAGTGCACATAAATACATTACCTGAATACCCTAATTTAATTTCTCTAAGTAACCAGGTTACTTAAGTGCATGTAAATGCACTGAATGTCTAACATGCTATCCCAGGCATAGCTTTCTGCCTTTTTACATGCACCTGTTTGTCTGCCAGTTTTTGCATGTTGGTTTGTCTACCTCCTGCATGTTTTTGTGATTCGCCTGCTCCCTTGTGCTCATTTGCCTGGTGTTCCTGCCTGCCTGTTACAGACCACTGCCAGTCTACTGTCTTCACCCTTTGTCTAAGCCCTCACCTGCTTTTGCCTGCATTACATTTGTTTGAATTGTTCTTCAGTGTTGAGTAAAGTGTATCTGAGCTGTGACATAGACAGAAACTCAAACACAGTCTTAGCTCATTACAAGTGGGCACACACAAAAAAAGAGAAAGCAATTGAGAAACTGAAAATCATCATTTAGTGTTGAGAGATGAATCCAGCGTAGAATAGAAAAAGGGGGGTAATGGGGTAATAAGGGAAGGGACCGAGTTCTCTGGAAAATCAATCAGAGGCTAAGAGGTTGTTTGATGTTGTGACCAAGTCGACAATGCAATGATGACAGTGCTCTAGTGGAGTATTACTGGACATATTATTACTCTGACCAACTTATGGATCCAATTAGCTCACCTCAGCAGTGGAAAGTCAAGATGATTCCCATCATAATGATAAGTAAGGCTCTTAAGAAAGTAAAGAAAATAACCAAATTATTACTGTACCTTTTCAGAAAATGAAAAGAAAAGTGTACTAAGACCCTAAAACAACGTTTTTAAGGATTTCAGCTAATGTCTGTAGTAAAAAGTTAGATTTGTGTAATTTGTTCTACATAGTGGAAATTTTTTTTTAATTGCTTTATTACTTGCACTGTAGATTCACTGAAACACAATTTTCATTCAATCAGCCCAGCTTAGAGTAGCTCAAAAACTGAATAATGCAGAAAAATATGACAAAACAACACTCTTCAATTGAGATTGCATACTCTTTCTTTCTTAACAAGTAAAGTGAATAGGCAAGAATAAAACTTTAACCAGCTGTGTGTGAGACTGAATAGTACAGTCCAGCAGAGACAGGTTCTACAGGGGAGAGAAAGTGTAATCCATTACAGCCAGTTGACAACTGAAGGCTAAAAGTCAGATGAAAAATTCACCTTTTAGAGAAGCAGGGAACTTTCCCCACCCACACACACACAGACACATATGTATTTGTTTCACCAACCAGTTTAAATTTGTTTTGGCACTGAACTGGCCAAAATAAAAGTACATCTTTGTAACTAACTACCCAAACACATTCAATCAGAACACACGTTCTATGTCTGCTTCTGTGTCTGCTTATTAATCCTGAATTGAGATTCAGGATTGATTTTGATGATGGAGGAGTGAAAAAGAGCAAGAGTGAGACAATGAGGGAGATGAAAAACCAGGTGAGAAATGAGAGGGACAAAAAAATCTATCTGTCCTGGAGAAAACACAGAGAGATGGGTGTGGAGGCGTAGTGTTGAACCTCATGTCCTAAGGCAAGGAGGAGATATCAATACACATATTCTGACAGCTCATCGAGAGCCAGTCTCCTGCTCTGGACAGAAAAAACTGGGATGAGGTGCAGTAGTGGGGAACAATTCAAGTCTACAAATCCAGAACCACAATGGACTTGTGTTTTGGCATGTTTTTAAAGTGCTGTATCACCTGCATTGTATTGTAATAGATACTATTACACAGAGAAATACAACAGTATTATAAGTTATTGCTAAAAATTTATTATTCCAGTTTGTATGAGAGTTGCACCCCTATGCAGACTATACTAATTATAAACTGGTACCATGTTATAAATGGCAGAACTGGATTGACATAGCTGATGAATACTGGATTTATTTAACTGTGATCTACCTATGTTTCTATAATCACATTTTAATAAAAAGCTGAACATAATAAAAAGTGCTTAAAAATATACATTTTTTACCACTTGGACACAACACGGGCATATAAACAATTTAAGGTGGTTGGTGCAAACTTGGCATTCATTTGGAGTTGTGGCTACACAACAAATATAAATCAGTTTTTTTTCTCTCCAACTGGGGGAAACATGCAACCCTTTAACTGCTAAATGGTCACTATGTTCATGAGTTACAGTAGTACCTTATCTGGTCTATCTGATATTTGGTGCTGGGGAGCTATCATTCAGTGTGTTTATTCACTGAAAACAGCTGCCTGCCACATGTTGAGATAGTCTTGGACAATACACTGAAACTCTGTGGTAGCGCCATCATCTATGTGGAGCTGTCCAACAACAACTGTCCCCAAAGGGATCAAATAAAGTGTCATTATCATTATTATTATTTAAGTTATTTGACATCAACATGTATTAATGCAGCTTTAATGTACTAACTGTTTAATGTGGTGTTAATATTAACTGACAAGATACAGGAAAGTAAAATGTTTCTATCACTCTCATGCTGGTCTGTTAATACTGACTACAGTATAGAGAAATCCAGTTTCTGGGTAGGTGTTAGCCCTCTATTAGCTCACAGAATCTTTGATGTACTGTCTCTGTTTCATGGTACATACCAGCTTCCCTACAATCTCACAGCTAAGCATCCATGGCAGAAATTTTACAGCAACACAAATGCAAAGAGTGCAGGACAAAAGAGGGGGTGGGGGCGGGGGGTGGAGGAAGGCAAAGGAACAGACAGATGTGGTTTGATCAGACTGTCCCTTCAATATCCTCATTTATCCTTTTATGATCCATCACATCATTTTTTCTATACCGCCTGTCTGTATCTATCTTTCTCTTTCACACAAGCATGCTGCATATACCCATTTCCTGGGTCTACTTTTGTGTCTCTTTCATCTGCTCCTCTCTCCCCACCTCCCTTTTCCTAATATTTTTTGTCTCTCTCTCTCCCTGTTCCTCCATGTTCTGCTTCTTATTTTTCCTCACCACCTTTGAAGTGTGTTCTACAGTTTAATTAGCACCACTGCTTTTGTCACCTTGGTGCAGTTTCACTCTCTGTAAATCACTGGAGACAGACAGAGAGTTGGCAAACTGAAACCAACTATTGTTATTGTGTAAAGATGGTTAACAGCAACACAGCCAAAACTATAGTCATGATCTGTGGTGAAAACGCACTTTAATGGAATCAAACCATTAGTTTCTCCTCATTATTCACAAATGTTACGTTTGTCTCTTTATATCCTCTCTAACTTGTAATATTATCCCATCCTGCAGTTTCTGAGCATATGGATTTTTGCGATGCACATGTACAGTGCATCAAAAGCTGTTATTGTCATGCTAGAATTGTTTCTGTATAAGAAAAAAAAACAATGTGGCTGTAACCAAAAGAGGACCAGGCAGTTATGAGAACTTGTCTATCCATCTAGCAGTTTTAATAATGAAGGATATGAACCACTTGAACCACTTCTGGCATGTTTAAAAGACATAAAGGCCTGTACTATAATGTTCTATTTCTAAATTCAAATAAGACAGAGTTTATTCTATTTGGGCCCAAAACCCTCAGAGATATGCTATCTAATCATACAGTGACTGTAGATGACATAGCATTGTCCCCAAGTAGTACCATGAAGAATCTCAGTTACTTTTGACTAAGATATCTGGTCTGCTGGAGGTTTCTTCTGTTAAAGGGAGTTTTTCCTCCCCACTGTCTCTTAGTGCTTTATAATTTATAGTTGTATTGTTATATTCTGTAAGGTCTTAAACCTTACTTTGTAAAGTGCCTCGACATTACTTTTGTTGTAATTTGGTGCTATATAAACTGAACTGAATTGAGTTGAACTCCAGTTTGTGTCTTCACAAACAAGAATTCAAACAGCAAAAAAGGATGTGATTTGTCTCAACAGGACTGAGTATTAAAACTTTTCAATTACAATTATTCAACTGGCCATCACTGTGATTCATTAACAAGTCAAATACCGTGATTTACATTACAAATCCCACTCACCACAGGCTTTGAACTTATGATAATAAGTCCTATATTTTCGAAAGAATACTACAGGCAATAAATGGATTTTGACTGTGTGCTTAGTAAAAAATAGGACACAAAATGTAAATTATGTGTACCATTTGTTTTTATCTTAACAAAATGAAAGTGAAAATTAAACAAAACTATTGAATTTGGAATATACGTTGGAACATGTGAATAGATGCAATTGGTTTTTTTTTAATATAGCTGCATTTCATGTGTGCAACTGTAGTGAATGTGTATTCAAAAGCAAGAGCTGCCAAAACAGCACAGTAGCTTAACATATCCACACTGGCTGAGGAGTGAAGTTGCTGCTTTTGCCTTGCAGCCTAAGTAAACAAGGTTTTACTGGACTGATTGGCAGATTTTCTACACAGCTAATGTGACAAAGAATTCACACATTATTAGGAGATAAAATTATTGGATATTAGAATGATGGTGAACGTACAAATCCACAATGTCCAAGAACATTATTGACAATGTAAGACTGAGAATGGGGACAGTGTACAAAAAACCCCATAAATGCACACACAACCTAAAGCAACCATATTTTTGTGGCAGCTGCTCATGATGACCCTCTCTCATTTTCATTGTTCATATGTCATCCTCTTTTTTTCTCTTGGCTATCTCTTTCCCATTTTCTTCCAATTCTCCAACTACTTTTGTTCCTTTACCCCATGTGAGTTCAGCAGAGGAAACAATGTATCACACAGTGCATTATTCTGGTACCATGATGAATGGAGCAAATCTGTGCCTGTTGACTGTGGCCTTGAGATAAAGAATAAGTAAATGAAACTGCCTGCCTGCCTTGCAATACCCCAGAGTCCACTGGCACCATTTCTCATGCTAATTTGATTGAGAATGCTCGATCAGCACATACACTTCAACCCACACACCTTTGCACTGAGGGAGGTGTTGGGGCAGAGGATAGAGGACCCCATCATGGCATGCAGTAATAACAATTTATCTGGAGAATGGCTGTCTCAGTGTATAATGTGCAAGTTAGGCCCACTGTGGGTAGTTTACATCAAAGTGAAATGTGGCACCACATAACAAGCAGGCAGGAAGGAAAAGAGTGAAAAAGGAGATAGAGGTAAAAGATGTAGATGGGTAAGAACTGACTTTATGAAGCATCCAGAGGAGAAAGACTAGTGGTAGAGAGAATAAAGAATGATTAGAAAAAAAGTGCAAGGGAGGAGAAACGAGGCAAGTACTTAACAATCCTGACCTGTGTTCTCACACTTCAATTAATGTGGAGCCAGAAGGACAGACTACTCCTTTTCAGCACTAAAACAAAACCAGGATTGATGAGAGTGTCTGTAATGCATAAATGACTGCTTGTATATTGGCTCGCTAGGAGCAAAGTGTCAAGATGGAGAAGAGGAGAAAGGATAGTTGGATTGAGAAAGGAGGAATGTGGCACAAGGTGGAGAAAAAGTCACAGATTGAGATGAAGATTCGAAAGAACACTTAGACTCCAAGAAGAGGAGGAGGAGGAGGTATGTGTGAGTTTGTGAGCAAAGCACGAGGAGAGCTGGAGCAGCAGACAATTGCAAAGGGAGATAAATTGGGACAGAGCTGCTCTTTTGATGGCCATTTTTTCACAGTCTCCTTGGTAGCTATTGTATGGGTTTCATTCATTAGACCACATGCAATGGAAAACATTCAAGGAGAGAAATATCACCAGTCAGCAGCTAGTGCACAGCACTGATTTTTCCTCTTGGACAATATTTCACCACGCTTGACCTTCTCAAGCCAACAAACAATGTGTTAATCACAAAGAAAAACAATCAAAATTAATTTCCTCTTTTGTCTGCTTGCTCATGGTGGCGTCATGAAACCTTCACCTCATCACAGATTTGGTTACTAGGGAAAATCTCATTCTCCAGTTCTGTATATGAATAAAAGATGAAGGAAGTTTCTATTTTTGTATATCATATTCTTGTAATATTCAAATGTTTAAGCTAAATCTTGATACAACCCTCCAAAGGATTTATGCCACAGTATTTGGGTTATTCTGTACAGCATATGTACAATACAGGGCTCTAAGAAGCCATGTGAGGAAAAATAGAGAAATTTTGCCTTTAACATGACTACAGGCTATTTCACTATCTTCAAGGTCAGCCATGTTTGCCCATTATTTACAGAACATCTCACATGTAACACTGAAAAAGACAAAATTATGCCTTTAGCATTAGAACCAAAAACAAGGAAAGAGGGGGGAAAAACAGCTGAGTAGCAGTTTTCCATGGTTGTCAGCACTGGGATTAATAGCAGCCATTTCACCATAATGAGCTGTTAAGTGTTAGCTGCCAAAAAGCCTCTTCATTTGCCTCAGAGTCTCAGAATACTTTGTCTAATTATAACAGTCCACTATGTCCTTCCTGTCACAGTCAGCAATGGTGACAGTGACAGGATTTCAGTTCTTGTTAGACAACTTAATCAGCTCCCGAAACAATCATCTGGAGATGAGGTTCATAATGTCATGCGGACATTACTGGATGTGTACCTGCTTTGTGACATAATCAGACAAGTTGCAGTCAACACTGTACTCCCAGCACCTGGTTTAATGTAAACCATTATGGGCTGCGTACGATCTTTGCCTTAAACATGAGCCACAATTAAAAAGAAACACAACAAGAGCTGTCCTAAAGTTGTTTTTCATACACTACTAGAGGTAGTTGTAGTTGTAGTTTACCAGGCTGTGGTAACCTTTTCTCAAGAAGCCACAATGATTTCTCAGTAACTAAACTCTCAGTGAATGCAGACCATCTACATGTATAAATTTAACACTACTGGTACAAGGAGGACATCGCTTGGTCAAGACCCCCAGTTCTTGCTATGTATGTCAACACGTTTTTAAAATGCAAAAACATCAATGAATAAAGTCAGAACATTAATAAATAGATGGAACTGTGGCTAGGATCAAAACAAAAAGTGCTACATCCCAGACATGTGCGAAATCTGCCTGGCAAGTAATATCATAGGGAGAAGAAAGTGTTCTTAAAATAACAAAGTCATTTGGTATTCATTGCTAACGGTGATAAATGGAATTCAGTCTCCATGACAAATGCTGAGTATGTGGTGTGAAGTTGCCATAGATGTCTGCACACAGCACTGGAGCATCCTTGTCTTGGCCTTTGCTGTATCTGTGTGTGAGAGAATGTACTGTAGTTTTCCTATACTGTACTGTATAGGAGATGTGTTTTTTGTGAGTGTTTCTGTGAATGTGCATTTGCCATTCCTACCAGCATAGGGCACTGGAGCATCCTTGTCTAACGCAACCAGTGGAGGGTCCAGCAGCACCGTGTCCGTGTTTTCTGTGATGACACCGTGGTAAGACGTCTCTATCCACGGCTTGTGCTTGTTCACTGTGAAGAAGAAGGTAAAAAAGGAGGAATAACATAAACATTACTGTCTCCATTTGTAATTCAACTTGTGTTTGCTTTAGCTAATGAGCTTTTTATATATACATAGGGAACAGGTCCCTGCCATGTTGCAACATGTTTCTACAATAGCTCAAAATGGACAAACCAAACCAAACACTACCACAATGTGGAAAATGTAACAAAATATTCACTATCTTACATGGAAGCTATGACCTTGGTGTGGGGCAATGGGTGTATTGAGATAATTAAAATCTGCAAACTCACTGCATTTTACATACTGCACCTAAATGCACATTTCATTCTGAGAATGGGAAAACAGAAAGCAAGGAAACCTCTGCTTTTAAAAACAATATGGTATGATCATGCCCGAGGTTTATGACTGATCTCAAAGGTTTCCACAGATAGACAGACTAATGGAGCTAAGAGGTGAGAACATTGTGGAAAAAAGAATTGATGTTTTTCTTCCTAGAGAAGAGAAGAGAATAGAAGAGAAGAAAAGAGAAGAGAAGAGAAGAGAAGAGAAGAGAAGA
>JAUMHL010000010.1:8125747-8138558 GCA_032362345.1 Sandelia bainsii
AGAAGAGAAGAGAAGAGAAGAGAAGAGAAGAGAAGAGAAGAGAAGAGAAGAGAAGAGAAGAGAAGAGAAGAGAAGGGTACTGTATACAAGCACAGTCGAGCACTAAACCAGGTTGTTGCAGCAAAGCTTCCAACTTCTAATAGCTTGACTTAGCCAAAGAAACAAAAGGGTCTCGGTAGCTCAGAAAACCTTTAAAAAAAAACGTTGTTACATGTGTCAAAACTTATTTTTTGAAACAGAGTTCTGAGCTGTATTCTTAACCCAGACATACTGACACAGTGAACTGCAGAATCCAAATTCAACTCCGTGTTAAGCTTCTGTTGTGCATTCTCATTGTTTCTTCTTCTCTTCTTATTTTACACTAATGTTTTTTCTTCCAATGTACAGAAACAACCATATGTACATGCGCTTTCATGTACAACTACACACACATGCAGAAATCTCTTGTGTACAACGGTCAGTCTCTTCAGGGAGCTGGGATGTCAACTTGACCTTTCAATTCACTGAAGAGGAACGCTTTGTCTCATGCCAGTGAGCAGATGACATGTCCAGCTGGCAGAGATTTAAAATGCACATAACTGTTCCTAAAACCTTCGCACAACATTTCATCTGTTTGGACAGATTTCAGTAGTTTTGTCCTACTATTCCAATTTCTCCCACATTTGTCACCATACGGAGCTGAGTGAACAGGGTCAAAGTAAAAGAGATGAATGCTCGGCTTGTGCAAAGGAAACATTTGTTTAAAGAAATAAAGGAATAGTTCTTCACAGAAACATTTAAATCAGAAAAAGAAAGAAAAACACGAAAGACGATTTAGCACCTGAGAAAAATGGTTGTTCTTATCATCTTACACCATACACTTTTAACAACTTAACCATGTATTTGTGGATGTTTTCGGTTTAATGGCATAAAACAAAATGTGATTATTGAGCCTGTTTACTTCTCATTCACATTTGAATCATTCTAGATGGGATTCTCATGCCTGCTGAGAGAGTAGACAGTGGATTATAGGGATGGAAAGAGGCCCACAAAGGAAGACATTATTCATACCAGGAGTCTCATCTCATGCACAAGCTCTAAAGTACTGCAGCACACAGCATGACTCTGCTCAGCTGGAAAGTGGAGACAGGAAAGTGGAACTCTGTCTTCAGGTGGTGTTTAGGCATTAGTACACCTGGAATATTTCACTTGATGTGGTGGAAAATCAATACATTAAGTCAAAATAGCACACCATACATAATACTTACAGGTTTTCTTGGATTTACAGCTCTGTATTGGCTCAATTTCCACCCAAACGAAAATGTGAAATGAACTGAAACAATCTTATAAAAAGACTCTTCAAAACCGAGTGCATATTAGTCTGAGGCGCTGAGGTGACTGTAAAACAGACTATAAAAATGAACATTATTGAAGTGATTCTTCATTCCTGTGTGCTTGCACTTGCCAGTATAAATACATATTATTCCATCAGGCTCACATAGCATTTCATTTACATTTGAAGATGTCTTCAGTAAGTCTACTAGCAGCCCACAGTAAGGGCAGTTTACTCACGGATGGCAGGTTCAATTTCTGGCTCATGGTCTTACATTTATCCTAAACAAATTGGGCAGCAGATCTGTGACTCTTTAAAGGGAGTCTAATATAAAAGCTGTTGTGTAGAAAGATCACACATCAGACCATGGAAATAGGCTATTTCCAAAATGGTTTTCATGACACGTAGTATTGCAAAACCATTAGTCATACATTTAAGGTATTCATCCTTGACATCCAGGTACTGAGCCACAGCAGTGAAGGAAAATTTGAGGTAAGCTTGCATTTAAAGATAAAGGCAACTTCAGATGTCTGGACTGCACTTGTAAACTTACTGATTTAACAGGCATGTTACTGAGAAGTCCACAAGCAGCCTCAAGTGGACTTTATACTGATTTCCTGCATAAGGTACAGACTTCACTTCGAAATAATAATAACATCAACAACAACAAATTGTTTTGTGATGACGATTGTCATTGTGTAGATATGTCTGTGATGGCTCAGTCTAAAGGCTGGACATTTTTTAATTATACTGTGCAGTGAATTTCCATAACATCACTTCTGAAACTGAATGACCAAGAGAAAGATGAAGACTCTGTAGCGATGCTAATTGCCCTGTGTAACTAGCCTCCGACCTTATCGCTCAACTTGGCCATTTGATCCCAACCCTCTCATACAAACCATATGAGCATTTGTTGTAAGAGCAACCCCACATACAGAGATAGATGTCTCCTGAAATTGCACCCCTTTTGGCATCAGCTGCCAAAGTGACAGCTGCCACCTCAATACAATAGCACCAAAATAGCAAGTTATGTTACACTTCTTTTCACCCTAAACAGTTAATAACACTGGCTAACAGCAGTGCAAACAAAGCAATGGACTTGATCTCCATTCTCCTGTGGGAAACTCCTGAGCTTTGTTGTGCCACCTATCCACTCCAATCTTCTCCTGACAAACTTTGATTGTATAAATAGTTGGTGGCCAATGGTCACTGCAGCCATTAGACATTGGAAAATGATAATATGTACATATTGGTCATTCTTTGCTGCTGTTTCAAATGAACAATAAAGTAATATTTTACAGGAGAACAGTCTCCTCTATGAGAAGGCACAGCAGCGCTTTAAGGTAAATGTCAGGATACTAACATGCTCTCAGTGACAATGCTAATAGGCTATTTAGCAAGTCTAATGTTTACTGTATTTTACATCTTGCCAAACTCAGTAGGATTTATCCTCTGGGGACCATGAATGTCTGTGTAACATTTATTGACAACCTATTTGATAATAGTTAAATTTATTTGACCAACAGACAGAAATACTGGTCAATAATAACCATTTTTCCTCTTTTAATAAGGTTGTCTTTAATAAGGTTGTTGTCTTTGGCCATTTTGTATAGGGAACATCTGCAACCATTACACCATTATATTGCACATTATCCAGGACAAATTCACTTAACAGAAGAAGGGGTCTAAAAGTGGATTTGGAGCAGAACTGGAAACAATTTGATATGACATCGATATAAATGAAAACATCCAGAAACAAGATTTCCTGTAAATAACATTGCTGCAGGGAATTTTCAAGTTGTCCATCCTAGAACAGAAATCCAAATATCTCTGTCTTTCCTTGTAACTGAGCCTCATAAAAATATATTACTGTAGGGACACAGCTAGATGATAATCTATATTTAATTTGGGTCCCAGCTTGTATCAAATGTTGTTACAGTGTTATGTACTGATCAATATAAGTCATGTCAAATCCATGTGTTTTTTAGAATCTATTTGATTACACTGATGTTGCAGTGAAATAGAGTTATCCTTCCACAGGCTACAGGCACTCATAACAATGCCACTACCAATAAGTAATCATACAATGAAGAAGAAGAGGTAGAGGAAGAAGAAGAAGAAGAAAGGGAAGCAAAAAGGCAAACAGGAGAGTTTTAAAACAAGAGATAGAAAGGTATTGTAAAAGTAAAAATAATTTTTTGAGAAGACATTTGAAAGATGTTATTTATTCTGCAAGTCTTAATTTACTAATAGAAGAATAATGTAAAAACTATCCCACATATTGCTGCAATATCTCAGTAGTTTCACAAAATAATGATGAAACTTCAGTGTAAAAATGTGAGAGAACAGACTGAGACTGTGCAAATCTACAGTGAACTCCCAGTACCCTGGTACAATAGGTGACAATTAATCTTGAGGACTCACATGCATTCCTACACTCTCACCTACAGTATTGTAGTATTTGTGCATGTGCACCAAAACACCTCAACAACAAAGAGAAAAGTGGATCACAAAGAAGGCTACACTGATCATCAGAATGTGGAAAGTGAGAAGATGTGAAGACACAATGCTAACTAAAATGAAGGTGGATTAATAGAGAGGGAAATAAAGGGTAAGAGAAACAATGTTGTAATCAAGGGACAAAAGAGAGGGCATGCATTGCTATTAAATTCTGTATGAGGAATACAGTAGACTGCTCCCTAGGACTTCACAAAGCTTCAAACTCTTAAATTAAATTATTTTAACATACATTACATGCCTGAGATCATACAATATCAAATAGCAGCATTGATCCAACTGGGCTCCATTACTTTGTATCCAAAAGGTTTGGCCGAGACTTCAAAAATTATGTTTTATAATATACCCAATTTTCTGATAATCATAACACAGTGACACTTCAAAGTAAAGCCCCTTCTTATTAGCAGCAAAAATAAAACAGGAAAACAAACAAGAAAATAGGGTATCGTTCCAGTTAGTGTTATGTGAGATATAAATCTAGAAAAATGGCATGGTAGAACCCCATTTCTCACATTATCACCCTTTCCCTTTCCTCTTTCCATATTTCTTCAAACTGTTTCATTTAAAACACAGACAGAGCACATAAGATCTCAAAAGATATTTTATGAGGCAACCAGTGATGACTTTTTCTCACAAGAAAAAACTATTTCTTGAGTAATTTTTAAGCAAAGCAACTGGTTTAAGAAAAGTTTGCAACAGTTGTGCTATGACTTGCAAGATACTTTTTTAACTAATACAATGTCATTTTGAGCCAGAGAGCTTTCTAAACATACTGCAGATATAATGCTCTTCCTTCTTTTTCATTTCCAGCTTCATTAAAATAATAAGAATAAAGTAATACTGACTACTAAGAAAATTACAAATTCATTTTTTACATTTCAGAAAACAAGAAAAGAAAGAAAAGGTATCCCAACACCATGACAGGTATCACAACATCACACATTATTCTTGTTTTTTTTTGTTTTTTTTAACAAGGCAGTTAAAGCAAATCCTAGACTTGTCTCTTATAGTGAAGTGTGCCTGTGGGAAAGTGATTATGATGCTGTTAGTTTAACAATAAAAGCGGTCAGAGAATTAAAACTGCAGATTCAGAGCCATTTGGCTCAGTTAGGAGGTGATAATTGCTTCAGCAGTGAACAAGACATCTCATTATACCTCACTTTAACATTAATTGACAGCAACATAATATCTAAGCTTTGTAGGAGAATTATGTGTAGCAGTTATAATATAGCACAAGCAGACGTGATGGAAGTTGAATTCAAGTTATTAGTTTGTCTGAGAATAACTCCAACATAAGTCTTTATATGTCACTGTTTACTGCCAGAGACTGATGACAACAACACCTCTATGCAGATGACAAGTCATTTATAGCATGGGGACAGAGATCAGTAATATAGACGAAAACATTTCATGTTTTATATATAGCTGTCAAAATGGTGTGTTAATTTTTATTTATAAATCACAAAAAAAAGAAATCATTAAAAAGATTAACTCTGGCTTGGTGCATCAATAATAAGAAAAGAAATGAAAAGTAGTTGATGCTGTGCAAATTTTAGCACCAGGGAGGTGTGGAGAGCAGCTCACCCCCAAACCAAAAATCACAGTAAACAGCCAAGTAAAGGTAGAAACAGTGTAGTCGAAGTGATGTAGGCCAAGTATATTATTCTAGTTTATCAGCACAAGTAATAGGGATAGATAAATGGCAAATTGTGTCAATTAGTATTTATATCTTAGTGTGTGGAAAAAAAAAATCAACCAACCTAAATTCTTGAAGGGACGTTAGATCTGCACTAATGAATACTTAATATGCTGTGCCTTTGTGAATTTTTTTTTATTATTATTTTTTGCATATGTGTCACACTTAAGTGATTCAGATCATCAAACAAATTTTATAAAAAATGTAATAAAATATAATAAAAATATATGCAAAAAAGTAAAAAAAAAATGCATATTTTGCTGTTTCCCACAGCTCCACAGAGAATTTTAGCATCTTTCAGCTATTTTCTTTTTGGTTTGACGGCTCGCAACTTCATTGCTTTGATTCAATATACAGCAACTGCTCTAATCAAGTCCTGTGTTTCCAAACACAGGAGGTACAGTACATGTTTACATAAAAAAACTTTAATCTAAAAATAAATCCACTGTCATAGCGGGCAACTGTTTGCTAACACGTCCCTTTAAACTTTATAAAGGCATGCTGTATCAGTGTTCAGTCAAGTACTACAGTTTTAACCAAAATACATTATACATTCATTTCAGGAGCCAGAAAGTATTCCTACTGGGAAGAATTACTTGTCTTGCAAAATGCAGTATTTAGTCCATTTGCACTGTAACTTAACGAGTTCAGTGATCATTGATCAGTGGGTAAAGGGACGAGCTCTGACACCTACATTACCAGTAAAATACATTTGCAGCAATGGCCAAGAAGAGAACCAAATACAATAGCAGCAGATTAGGCATTCGCAACTCCAGTGCCCAAGAGACAATGGGGACAAAATCATTACATTAGGTCCATAAGTACTATAAGCATCGACTCTGACTTTTACAGTCCCTGTGCTGAGGTGTAAGATGCAGTTAGCAAGAACAGAGTAATTAGGTATATTGACTGCTACAGATAAGACCTGCACTTTAAGGAAATCTAGGTTGGAGCTGGCCAGTGGGTCATTTTCAGAACATTAATTCTTCCCACTCACTCTCTCCCAGGGCCCATCCTGCTTGTACAGTTAGATTTGCAGGCAGTGTTGTTGTTTTTTAGTGCTCAGTGTTTTTTTTTTCTTGTTAACTTATTAAAAGGGACCATAAACTGGTCTCCACCAACCACGAGCTATAAAGCCCCCTCACCCCCAGTTTTAAAGACTATTAGTTTATGGAGATTTTTATTTAATTTGGGTTTGCCCACAGTCCCTTCAAGACAATTCAGAAGTTGCTTTCCTATCAATATGTGAGATACAGATGTGCCATAATTGCTCTGCGACATTCAGCTCCCTCCTTTTCCCATCTGGTGATGACTGCATCAAAACAAACAGAGGAGGGAAACATAGCCATTGTGTTTAATTTGGTATGCAGTATTTCAAGGTAGCAGGGCAAAGGCTATAGCCATATACAGTAAGATGAACAACTACAGAGTTATTTGAGTGTGTCTCGAGAGAGAGAGAGAGAGAGAGAGAGAGAGAGAGAGAGAGAGAGAGAGAGAGAGAGAGAGAGAGAGAGAGAGAGAGAGGGAGAGAAAGCGTAACTGTGTGAGCGTGTTTGATGGCCATTAACACAACCTATTGAGAACAAATTCCCATGGCAAGATGAGTAGAAAGAAAAATAAAATTGTCTACTGCTGAAATAAGAGAGAGCTTTACTGCTCACTTGCATTTGCACATTGAATCTCGATGAACAAATTTTTGTTGAAAATCTTTATTAATGCACATTGTATAATTTGTTCAAAACAAAATGACATGACAGTGGTCAGTGAAAACCAAAATCAACAACCCACTGATGGCTGTATTGAAAATCTACGTGGAAAACTAAAACTGCAGGCTCATCCATGTTGTGTGAATTTTATCATGGCAACTCATAATGTGACTCAAAAATATGTATGGCTGTGCGTGTGCCTGTAATCACTCCCAACAACATCTGGGCATGGTGTACTGGTGTCTCTCCGCCCAGACCTGGATCAGGGCACCAGGTCTGTGCAGCCCTCCAAGGACATGCTTCACCAGACCATCACTGACCCACCACCAAACAGGTAATTCTCGTGATGTTACAGGTAGCATAAATTTCACCACGGCATCTCCATTCACACCTGTGTTGTGTTAAACAAAACGATCAGAAGTTTTGGTTAAGTGTTCAGCAGATGTTGTACAGGAGTTCTTCAGTTCTTCCTAAAAAATGATCAGGCAGAGAGACAAAAATCAAAATGTAAAAGGTTTATTGTCAAAAAGAAAGGTAGACAGATGAACCAGTGAGTAAGACCCCGGAGGGTCAGACTACTGTCTATACGTTGAGTATCACTTTTTTACAGTTTGACAGCCCCTCCCCTCTAGGAGGAACTGCTTTGTCAGCACTCTCTCTCTCTAGGTATTTCCTTGGTCAGCATTTTATTCTTCGCCATCTTGGGGAATCCCCTTACTTTCCCATGTCCCCTGCATGACCTCTCTTTTTTCAAACCAAGGTAGCCCAATCTTTTTATGACAGTTATTTTCAGGGTTTTCATTAAACTACTTTAAAAATAAGACAATTAACCTTTTCCTTTGCATCAGTAGGCCATACACTTTATGCATCTTTTTCCTTAAAACTAAGCAAAGTTTTACTTAACAATTATTTAATATTTGTACTTAAAGCTTATGTGTGCCAGATCAATTTCAATGTAGGCCTTCTGAGTTCAAAGGAAAGTTTTACACCTATATATTTTCAAATTTTACTGTTCATGGGATAACATAGGGTAATACAGCATAGTGTTTGATTAAAAAAATACACTACACCTGTCACACGAGCTCAATTTGAACGTGCTTTCATCTGTGAAGAGAATAGGGCACCAATGGAAGTCCTGCCAATTCTGATGTTCTCTGGCAAATGCCAATTGAGTTGCACAGTGCTGGGCTGTGAACACAGGTTGTACAATGATGTTGAGATCTCATGCCACCCTCATGTTTCTGACAGTTTAGTCAGAAACATGCACACCAGTAGCCTGCTGGAGGTCATTTTGCAGGGCTCTTACAGTGCTTCTCCTATTCCTTCTTGATAAAAGGAGAAGATACCGGAACTGCTGCTGGGTTGTTGCCATTCTGCAGCTGGTACCCTGGTATCTCCTCCATGCTCTTGAGACTTGTGCTGGGAGACATAGCAAAACTTCTTGTGATTGCATGTATAGATATGTCTATCTGTGTAAATCCTGATTGGGCTGCAGGTAGTGTTGTTGGACAGCTGCCAGACAGTACATTACAAAACAGCGCTACTACAGGGTTTCAGTGTCTTGTCCAAGGATGCCTCGAGATGTAGCCAGAAAGAACTGAGAATCGGGGTTCATAGACAGCTGGTCTACCAACTGACCTACTGCCGCCCCAAACTCATTGACAAGAATCAGTCAGGAAGGATAAAGCATTTGTTTTGGCCACCATATGCAAAACCATTCCCTTTTCAGAGGTTGTCTTGCTTTTGCCTCTCAATTCTGCCCTTTGACACTCTCATTTGCACCAAAGCAGGTGAAACTGATTCACAATCATTTGTGCTTCCTAGAGGGACAGATGTGATGATTAAGTGTCCCCTTATTTTTGAGCAGTGTACATATACTGTAATCACAGAGAGAGGAAAGACAAAAAAAAAAAAGGAAGGAAGATGTGCTGTCGGGTAGAAAGTTAATGGTCTGTGGTGGTATTGTATCTCTTTGGGCACGAGATGAAACTCAGCAGGTTTTTAACTCTGGTGGATCTGATGAGTCAGCAGAATCCTACGGAGACTATGTAGGGTGAGTGGGTGGAGTTGTTACAGAAAATGACAACAATTCTGAATTGAAAAAAAGAAATCTACACTGAAAAAAGGTTTGGAGTTATATTTACTTGTAAAAAGCTTGGAAACTATTTCCATTCAGACATTCTGAGTAACGCTTACATGGGACAATCCCAAGTAAACTGTACTTAAAGGTACAGAGTAGTTACTATTGAAGTACTCAAGAAAACTTTACTTTTGTTATTGGTACTAACCTTCACTAAATTTCCCTTAGTAATTTATAGTTTAACTGCAATTGCATCAATACTTGCTTTTGTTTACTTTTTAATATTTACTTACAATTCCTAGTATAAATTTTATAAATTAAGCCTTTTATTTCTAAACAAAGTTACCTAACATTAAGCTACTGTATATAAAAAGCAAAGACTTCAACAGCTGTACATTTATTACTTGCTTTATAGTTTCCAATATATTACACTAAGTCCCAAAATACACAGTCCGGTGCATTAACAGACAACAAAGCACCTAAAATCCAAAAAGTTTTTTTCTGCAAACAGTGGGATTTGGGAGACATCTTAAGGACATGAAGCTCATGGAAGAGCTTCTGAAACACACTTAGGTTTGTAGCATAGACAAAGCCCATGAGCAGAAGGCAAGCCTTTGCCACAATTCTACAGTCATCAAGAACCTCAGTTCCCTGGATGATGATTGTCCCAAAACAATGATGATCGACACATCAACAAGGGAGGGGCCCTCGGTTGTTGCACTTCAACGGACAACAAAGATCTTCATGACATGCTCAGCATAGTCCTCCTTGACAGCTTCTTTTCTGACATTCTGTAATAACATGAGTATCTGTGCTCAGTTCAATATACTGTACATATTTTCTTCAAACTTCCTGACACCTGCAACTGTAGCAAAAGTCAGCAATTAAAGGGACAGGACAATTAAATGGCAAATATTAATGAATAAATGAAACAGTGAAATGTTTTACCTTTTAGATTTTAAAACTGAAATTTATACGGAATCAACAATTATCAGAAATTCATCAGAAAATCACAAAGCAAATGTCAAACTTTACCTGGTAATCTGGTAATAAGTTTCTCTCCATTCTCTCCAATGACCTCTACCAAGCAGCAGATGACAGCATCCTGTCCACCTTCCACACAGCAGCCAGAAAAAAAATTGCAGAAAACATTACTGTACATAACTAATCTCAGTAAATTTGACAATTTTACACATTTCCTGACTAAGTGAATCCAGTATGGGCCTTATTTTTGTGTCTACAAACCTGCCTTTTGTCTCAAATATCTCCAGGAGTTTTGGAGTGTAGACGTCCAGTTTTAAGGAAAAGGTTCACTCCAGGTTAACTGTTGTTATCCTTTTGAACTCCTCTTAGATCTAAATCTAGAGGTGATAAAAACATGTGTGATGTCCTTTGCTACGATAACTACCAACTAGCAGACCAGTCCCTCTGTGATATATATAGGAAGTATAATATGTATATGTAGAAATTACTCTCTGGCAAATTTTAACACATATTCACAATAACATTCGAAAGAAATAAAACAAAAAAATCAACCTGACACATTTAAGGAAAAACTGGTTTGCCCATAGATTCTTCACTTTGCACTTTGCTATGTTCTTTTTTAGTGCTGATATGAATCAGTTTTAGTAGACAGGAAAAACTGGACACTGAGCTCAGCATAAACATTAGGCTCTGTAACATTGGAAATGGTGAGCAATATCTGCATCAGCATCTTCTCATGAAATCAAAAAACACACAACCATGAAATGTGGAGATACAGACAATGTGAGTATTTTTATGATTTAACATTTTACAAGTTTTCACCCTATCAGAATATATTAAATAATGTTAATCTTTATACATTTAAGACAGTGGGCAAGGGCTGCTGCATGGCTCTTTTCTGGTTGTCAAGATCCAGTTAATGTGTGCCAGGTGTCTGTACAAAATAAAATAAAATAAAATAGACAAGTTAACAACAAAAAAGCAAACAGCTACAGTCAACATACCTTCAGTATTGAGAGGACTGCCAACTCAGGCAAGTTGATATCTGAAAGTAAAACACAAATGAATGTAGATTTTCTGGGTAGTGGGTAGGTCAGCAATCACAAAAACAATCTCTCTATAAGTCTATAACGTACAGAAAACCTAAGATTGTAAAATTAACTGCAGCAACTGCTTTTAACTCACCAGAAGATGAAAGTACTGTAGTTACTACAGTAAGTAATAACAACAATATGACTAATTGTATGCCACTAAAATAAGTAACTTTATAGTTTCAGCAAAAAACAGGTAAAACCACAAAAGTAACGACACAACTTTATTTGGGTCAAGTGTAATGTTATGAAACTAGCAGACTAGCAAGCTCATGTTAAGTGACTAATGTTAGGCATTACATGGAGTAACATCAATGTTAAGTGTTAAACAACCAAACACCGACTTCAACTGACAAGCTACAAGGAAACTAAAAAACGACCAAGAACATAAACATACTCACATTGTTCAATAGTCATCAGCCTGTGGTCCACTCAAACTAAGACTCCATTAAACAAGTCCTTGCGTGTGGAGAAGGTTGCTAGATTTGCTCACATTACCGAAGTAAAGATTACCCACTTTCACAAATTGGAGAAGGCAATGCGTTAGTGTAGTTAATATTACTTGTTATTCTTTCCCCAAATTTACACGTGCAAATGATGATACAAAATTGCATACAAACACCAAGTATCACAATAAATACAAGGCAACTTTTTTATTTGTACTTTACTTTACTTTACTTTTGACTTTTTAGTAAAGTAAAAAAATAAAAATAAAATTACCAACATAATAATTTTTTGTAAAATTTAAACACATTATCTAGATAATACTTACAGGGTCAAAAATATATTTTTCGGGGTATTATCTATGTCCAAAAAAGAGAAAAGGACGATACATGCTTTGATGTCTGTTGACAGAAAAATCACAATACATCACAGATTGAAGGATAACCTTGAGTCAAGGCATGAGGCATAAAATAACTGTAAAAGACATAACACAACACAGCAGACTAGACTCCCATCATCCAAACATCAGAGTAACCTTCAGTGCTATGAAAGAATGGCATTCATTTGAAAGAATTATGGGAGCTCTGGTATCATTTTTTTGCAGATAACTCTACTTCGTTTAATTCAGCAGAAAAACTATTTGTATTAGTTTCAATTATCAAAAAATATCATTGTCATTAAAGTTTTAAGCAAACAGTCCAATTTGTTGCTCCTGATTGCCTTTGTTTCTCTGCTGTGGCATTTTCTGCCGAAACTAAAGTGACACCCAGACAGTCTCAAAATGTCAATTGTTTTACCATTTGAGTGCTTGCCATTCACTATAAGGAAATATTGAGTATTGTTTATAAAAACTCACTCTGCCTGCCTTCCAGAATTATACTCAATAATAAACTGTTTGGTAACTCTGTTACCAAATTTAAGGAATTGATCCCATTGTCTTTTAATCCTGTGACATGTACCTACATAGAGGAGGGCAGTAGT
>JAUMHL010000010.1:8142187-8156465 GCA_032362345.1 Sandelia bainsii
TATTCTGTATATATTTATATAATGTGTAAGGTCTTAAACCTTACACTGTAAAGTGCCTTGAGTTGACTTGTGTTGTGAGTTGGCACTATATAAATAAAGTTGAATTGAATTGAATTGAATTGAGACCAAAAAATGAAAACGAGATACAGTCTTGTTCAGCATGAAATGCTGTCCCTTATCCGAGTAAAGAGGAATTAATAAACAAATAAATGAATAAAGCAAAAAATAATACATTCCCTTATGAGCATGTGACAAAGAACAGAAATCCTGTTATTGGTAATACAACAAACACTGAATTCAATTTAAAAACCAGCAAGTTATATTTTAAGCTGATTTTTCTTTTGTGACTGATTAATGTTGTCAACTAATGCAGTCTCCAACTGCATGCACACTTGCCCCTCATTTTATATTGGTCCCAAGATTTGTTCTGACTGAACATGAAGAACATTTTAGAGGCTGCAGGATTACACATAAAATTAATGTGCATTAATGTGAATAGACAAGTAAATGCAAATTCCCCCTGGCCACTTCAAAGTATAGCTAAGACATGTCCATGTGAATGCAAAGCATATGAACTTGAGCAAATAAAATGCCCTTTCTGATACAGCCAGTCAAGCCAGCAGCCTGCACGTGTGAGTGTACGTGCGAAAGGTGAAAAGTGTAAAATGTAGAAAAGAGCTATAGAAATGCAGCTCATGTACCATTCTCTATACTCTATACTTAAAAGTTTAAAGAGTCAGAGTCTTTTTTATCATCTGTCTTACAAAATGATGGTGAATATTAAGACATAATTGGTGAACCATTTATAATCCAAGAAATCGCACAAATTTCCTGGCTTGCCTTGTATCCCAAACAGCCAGCATTTGCTGTATGTATATGCAGATGCGGGGGGGCTGCTACAGCTGATGGATATGTATTTAGTGGGCATAGGTCTCTGTAGCACTAACATCATTAATCACACTCCAATAATTAGTAACCAAGACAGCACTTTGAGAGCACTGTTTCCACACCGTAAATGTTTCATCTTCACTCCACTTGTTTTCAAATGGCCCATTTCACCACAGTCTGAAGATAAACATTGTTCATACTAGGCCTGTATGGTGCCATTAGGACTGGAATGAGGCTCTTACTACTGGAAAACTTTTCTTAATCTGTTAATAAATAATTCAGTGTTTCTATCACTCTTTGTATCTCCCTGTGCCTGTCTGTCTCCCTCTCTCTGTTTTATACCTGTTCATTCTATGCCTCCAGAATCACAAACACAAACTCACACAGCCTGAGGCTACCTCCAAACCACCATAGTGGAGAGGACCAGGGGTGATGGACTATTGACTGATAGAGTTCAAGCAGTCCATGTAACTCCTGGTGGTTAGCCAGTCATTTCTGCAACAGCCTTGAGCAACCCGCTGCTACTCACAGTGTGTGTTTTTGGCTGTGTATCTGGATTTGTGCGTGTATCATGATTTGTGTGTGTGTGTGTGTGTGTGTGTGTGTGTGTGTGTATCTGGATTTGTGTGTTTGTGTTTTTGCTGCAGACTGATGGAATTCCCAGAAGCTTGCGAGAGTGACTGGGAGGAAGTCTGACAGGTGAAGATAAACTGGACGAAGAGCCAAGAGCGTGAAGGCAGTAGGCTTTAGAAACAAAACATGCCAGACAGAACACATTGTCTGCCCTGCATAAAAGTGTACAAGGTCCAGGATTTAGGGGAATAGGGTGTTGCACTATTGTATACATTGGGGATACCAAAACACAGGGGTAGTAAAGGTGTGTATAGGTTATAAATATGTCTTTCAGTCTAAATGGGACTAGATGGGAGCTCAGGGAATAAGTGCAAAGGAGACCAAAAAAGAAAAATAATAGCAAATGTAACTGCAAGAGGAAGGAGGATGACTGGCCAAGTCATCTGATCTCAACCCAACAGAGCATGATTTTCACTTACTGAAGACAAGATTGAAGGCAGAAAGACCCACAAACAAGCAGCAGCTAAAAGCAGAGCAGTAAAGGCCTGGTAAAGCATCTCCAAAGAGGAAACTCATTTGGTCATGTCCATGGGTTTGAGTCTTCAGGCAGTTATTGACTGCAAAGGTTTTTCATCCAAGTATTAAAGGCAATCCTTATTTCTGTATTTATGATATGTTTGTTCCATTAATTATGAGCCACCCAAATGGGGGGTGAATGAAAATTGCTATAATTCCTAAATGGTTAATGCCACACTTTTGTCAAACCATTTGAACTAAAGCTAAGAGTCATGACTTTGCTCACATATTGAGTGTTTCATTTTAAATTCAATGTTGTGGTGTACAGAGGACAAATTCCAAAAGAGTTTCTTGCTGATAGAGTAGCCACTCTGACCAAATTAACAAAGGAACAACATCCCTCAGAAGTCTCATTAAATTACATTTAATACAATTGAATAATAAATAAATAATACTGAACTGCTTGATTTATGATTGTTTCATAATATGTGATCTAACTGCCAGAAGGACAGTAAGGAATCTGAAGACCCTCCTCAAACTCAGATTACATCACCAAACGGATTAGACAACTCATGATGCAGAGTTAAAGTTAATTTTAGGTGGGGGTTTGAGTAGGGGCTGCGGCTAGACATTTAATTGTGATAGGTTAAGTTACAGTAAGGGGCTAAGGAATGTATTAAACCAATGAGTGTCCTCACAGCTACAAAAAGACAAATATCTGTATGTGTACGTGAGAGAGAAAGTGCAAATTAGTATAAGAGACAAAGGAGAAGCTGGGAAGCTCAGCTGAGGACAGGCCAGCTAAGATCTATGGGATGTCAGTAACATTATTCAGGCTTTCCTCAGCAGCATCCATCTTTGGAGCAGCAGCAACATCTGGGCGCTGACCAGCAGCCAGCGAGCCAACTAACCACAGGCTGCTGTGGCTGCAGCACTACTTCCACTACGCAGTAACAATAGAGAAGGCACACTCTTTTAAAAGAATGACATGTCATGTTGCGTAGCAATGGCTTCCAACGTGTGTTGTTATCTTAGCTATGTTTTCCTCATTTTAGAAAACTGTGTCTGCTTGAAAAGGGTTTTTTGCCTTTTAGTTGTTGCCAAGCTGCCAGGTGAAATAATTGTTAAAAAGACGAAAAAGAAATTGAGCAGACAGGGAAAAGATTGTCTGAGGGTGTACCATGCATTTTCAACAACAACATGATGAATGGGGAATGAGACAACATTGTGAGAATATGAAGGAATACTGTGTAAGCTATGTGAAATATGTGCACTGACTGACTAGGATAAAAATTCAAGAAGATGCAGTCAGCACTCTCAACCAGCAGTGCCAAGCTAATAGCATCCAAATGTCATTCTTGTTGTTCTGCTATTGTGCCATTTCCAAAACCTCTGCTTCTCCCTGCCAGCCTTATGTTCACTTTCAATCCTCTGCAGTTTGCATCTGACTTTGTCAAAGTTGTCCACATTACATTTGAAAGAATATGTCATTGGAATAAGAAGGCACGAGGGAGGAGGAGTGTGGGCCAAAGTAATCAAGGGAGCTGAAAAGCATGAAAGTACCATTACTCATAATGCCATATACACATAGGAAAGATAAATGACTGCAATCCAGTGGCAGCCCTCTAATACTGGATCCAGTTAGGTGGAAAGGAAGAGAAAAACCTTCCCCTTTGCTTAAGATCTTACCATTGTTTCAAAGAATTGTTACACTTTAGAAATGCCTATGAAAACATGTGATAAAAGCAGTGTGAAACAAAAGAATAGCAAGTGCAGCCCATGGCTTTATAAACCAATGTCAGGTTTATTTCACATGCACTGACTGTGACTCTGTTGTGAGCAACATTTGCCTCATCATTTTACAGATGTTTTAAAGCTGTGCCATTTTTTCACAAGGTTGTGATTGTCAAGATAAGGCTAACATTGCCAAAGAAAGGCAAAGCCAACAGAGAGAGAATAAAACCATTTTCTGTAAAAAAAATAAAATAAAAAGTGAAGCTGAAACAGCAGCAGACAAGACATCCTTCTTCAACAACTGTGATGCCTTTACAGGTGGCAGTTATCTCTGCCTCAGGCTACTTGCTACAGTATCTACGGCTAGGCAGCAGGATAGGCAACACGCTGGTGGAAGCTTGCTGACTGAGAGAGAAGAGTGCAGGCATAACAATGTACTACACTGCCTCCAGGTTTTCTCTTCGCAGGGAAAGTAACAAATTGCAGGAATATGGTGTCAGACAGTGAAAAACAGCATATTCTGACAGCTTTGTCAAATTACATCTGTTCAAATACACTGTTAAAACAACACAATATGTGAGTTTTATTTCATCTTCCTACAAAACAGAAATCACCTGGACCTATAGGTAAAACAAGACCATAAAAGAGCTAAAACAATCCTGTTTGTCAAGTTTGTTTTACTGGCATAACAACATCATAACAACAGTGGATTAAAAAAACCTACACTGAAATGTTCATGTTTTCATTTATTAAACTTTAAAATCCTAATTGACAAAAATGGTTGAGTTTGTGCCCCTTCGAGGGTACTATTGCTTTGAGACATAGGAATAGATTCACAGATAATAACCTAAACTGGCTTCCAGACCATGCTGTGTTGAAAAAAGTATTTGTTGTCACTCACATGTTTGTCATGACTTGTATAAAGTTCATTATAAACACACTGTAAAAAAAAACTATGGTTTTTACGAGAAAAAAAAACTAGCATCTGTGGTTGCCAGAATAATTCTCTAAAAAATACAGTAAAAATGTAAACAACTTTACAGAACATGTAAGTTTTGCAGTTTAAAACTGTTATAAATTCTGAAGAAAAAAAAAACATTTAAAACTGTTTAATGTCATGATTTTTTGGCACTTCACTGTTGATTTCACAGAAATTTTTCACAGTGCAGTTGCTCCTCTTGACATCGACACATGACACATTTGCACACCTCCCAGTGTGATTTTGCTTTCCTGGCATTTTTCAGAAGGTGTTTGCTCAGAAAGCAGTGGGAGTTAGGGAGATAGGTAACAACTGCCAACAGCAATAAAGAGAGAAAGAAAGCAAAAAGAAAATGCAGACAAAGAAAGGAAGGAACAGAAATAGGCAGAAATAAGGAGAGTTAATTAGGTAGTCTCTTCTCAGAGGAACCATGAGGTTCACATTATAAGTACCGAGAGGCTGAATAAAACTCAACTGAACTGAGGCTGCAGGAACAGTGAGAAACACTTATGCACTGTTGCATCATGTTTCCCTCTGGGTTCAAACACTAAGCTTTCCTCACACCACAGAAACGCCTGGGTCATGGCTGCAAATTAAACTCTGGCCATGAAATTACTTTAGGTGGCTTCAAAGCACAAAAGATTCTACCTGAAAGTTTTGATATTGTACAAAAATGCTTTCCTGGCTTTTCTCTGTGCAACAGCTATTTAAAGTGGACTTTACAATGGTCATCTGCTACACGAGAGCGTGACTAAAAATAACTACCATAAGGTTTGAAAGAAAGTCAACCTTTTGATGCAGTTATGTTTCTCAGAAAGGGAAAATGAATGGTGTTTATCTTTTGTCTTCAATAACCACTAGGTCTTTACATCGAACCAAAGGCAAGTTTACAAAATTAGAAAATAGAAAACATTATGTTATGGTTAAAATGTTGTACGGTGTAAACCTGTTTAAAAATGATGTCATAAGGTTGATGAAGATCAGTCAGGAGACAGGAAAGGCCACAAATTTAGGTATTTTAATTTAGGGCAAAAAGAAAGGGAGACATCAATGCAAACACAATACAGTGATGCAAAACAAAAACATAGTCAAATTAATACTAAAATTAAATGAAATGTTATTATCTGCCTTTCTTGCCACACTGCCAGATGAAGATTTTATTGTTCCCCATTACTGCCAACACCAGGAAGTAATTCTCTCTCTACCTCTTCATTCTGTTCATTATAGAATAATCAGTTTTTTAACACACTTTGACAGGGCCGGCTCTTGGCATAGGCGACTGCCACTTTCTGGAGGGGGCGCAGCTGCAAGCCCAAAAAAAAAAAAGCCAAAAGGTTTTTGGGCTTGTTTTCTAAAGTGTAGTTACTTATTTGGGCTCTCTTTGCTCCCTGTAGGAACCCCTCATGATTCTCTCTCAGCTCTCCACAATAAAGTGAAACCCAAAATGGGTAGAGCCGGCTCTGGCAGGGTGGATGGATGGGTGACAAAACATGATTCTTAAGCACTTTAGAAGGGCTACTGAGCTGACTAGGAGTTTGAGCCTGGGCTTACTAACCCACATCTACTGTCCTAATAACAACTGATAACAGCTTTTGATGTGATACTGTCCAGTTAAAATCAGGGGGCCTCAGATACAGTTGCCACAAGAAGTAATTGCACTGTTTGCAGTTTCCTGGATTTTTGCATGAATTGGTCATCAAATGTGATATGATCTTTACCATACCCACAAATATTAATATTAATATTAAATATTAGTGATGGTGGAAAAAGTTTTGGCAACACTAGGCTTCTGAATATGTCAGCTAGAGTCAGGTCATTGATAAGAGTCCAATCAACGAAACAAGAATTGAGATATGGCTTAGAATTTCACTTATAAAAAACACACACGCACGTCAGTGTGCTATTCACAAACAGCATCAGCTGATGTGAGCCATTGCTTTCAAAATAGAGATACATTATTAATTAGCATGTAGCTGGAAAGAGTTACAGAGTAAGCTCAAAAAGTTTAGATATTCACCAGACCATGCAAAATGGCTATACGCCATAGAGGTGGGCACCTAGCCAAAATCACTCCAAAGGCACAACACAGAAATCTCAATGAAGTGAAAAAGAACCCTATATTAACAGCTAAAGTCTTTAAGGAATCATTGGATCTGGTGTATCATCTCTGTTCATGAGTCAACCACATGCAAAACATTGAACAGGCATTATGTCCATGGCACGACACCACGGAGGGAAGGAAACAAAAACATTCCAGCAAGTGTGAAGTTTGCCAAAGATCACCTTGACACTTCACAACACTACTGGGAAAATGTCTTGTGGACAGAACACACAACACTACATATGGCGAAAACAGAGAACCGTGTTCCAACATAAAAACATCATCCCAACAGAGAAGTACAATGGAGGAAGCATCATGATTTGGGACTACTTTGCTGCCTCTGGACCTGGACCACTTGCCACTGTGGAGAGAAAAATAAAGTCCCAAGTTTATCAATATACACTGCTCAAAAATAGATCTGGGAGGAGATACCCCAGGACACCATCCGTCATCTCATAAGGAGCATGCCCCAACGTTGTCAGGCATGCATACAAGCACATGGGGGCCATACAAACTACTGAGTACCATTTTGAGTTGCTGCAATGACATTTCAGCAAATTGGACTAGCCCGCCTCATCAGTTTTTCATTTTAAATTTCTTGGTGACTTCGAATTAAGCCCTCTGTAGGTTGATAATTTTTATTTTCATCAAATGATGTGGCATCCTTTGGTTCCTAACATTACCCATTCCATATCAGTATGGATATCCAGCATGATTTTTTCCAGTTGAGATCTGATGTGTTTCAAAGTGTTCCTTTAATTTTTTTGAACAGTGTATTATCCGACAGGATAATGTGAGGGTGGCTGTCCGCAAACTGCACATCAGAAGAAGCTGTGTGTTGCAGCAGTAAATCTACTACAGAAGATATTTGTTTGTTGATATTTGTGACTTGTGATCAGATTACCCAGAAAACCAGTAAATCCCAAACAATGACACTTTTTCTTGCAAATTTACATGCACAGAACTGCCACACACTGAGGATCTAATAACAAAATTAGTCATTACTTATCAAATTATTGTTTTTCTGCCAAATGCTAGGCCCTGCTAAAATGTCATGAAGCCAGTTAGATTGTCACTGATACACCAAAAGTACTGGTATTTGTTCTCTCTAACTGTACAAGGTTTTATATTAAAAGTGCTTTCTATTTATTTTAACATCAACTTATGTTTTTAATCTGATTACTCACTACTGATTTCTCTGAAAATAATACTGAATCCTGAATCCCACCAACGTACCATCACTGGAGAAACACTGTACTCTTCATTCATTTCCGTTTGTAATATTGTAATTTCAGAAAGTCATGGTTATGCATTTACACTACACTAAAGCTGGAGGACCCATACATTTTTAATCTCGCTCCTCTTTTTCTCTTCTCATCTAACACTACATTTTCTCCCTTTCACCTACTTTTCGACAAACATCATTCGATCATTCGTATTTTCCTGTCTTTTCCCACTTCCTCCCTTGGAACACTCTCAGCACAGCTGTGCCTGGAGACAGTGTCAAGTTTAAATGAATAACCCTTCCACAGACAGTTATGGTACACTGTTATAGCTCTTTGAGGTTTGATATTTTTATTAAAATTGGATGACAGCAAATTAATCCAGAATTGAATTTGATAGGTAGTTGATCCCAAGAAATACAGCTTATTGATTATGATTATTTTGATTATCAATTATGGTTTTGTTTGGACTGTCAGCCCTTGCTTTCTTCCTGTCTCATTGAACTTACCTAACCCATAACTAACTCTTTTAAAATGTCCATCTGACCATGTAACTTCAAGAAACAAATCTATAAAAATTAACTGTCTCACAGTTGTGTGGCAGCAGTTACATACGTTGCTGTGAAAATATCTACAAATGGAGAAGAACATTAAGACCTATCTGAATTTCACCACAACACACCTACATAACCTTGGAACCTTTTAAGAGAATGTTCTATGTACAGATGAGTAAAACGTTTTGAACGGTTTTAAAGAGAGGGATTTCATTACAAAATAATTCAAAAAACAAAACAAAAAAGGGCCTCATTCACGAAGCATTCTGATGAAGAAATTTCTTCATTCACCAATGTTTGCTTATTTGAGATTTGTCCTTAGGTAAGAAAAAAATCTATGCACACTAAAGACCACACTGCACTGGTTGCTGCATTTTCATCAATTTCACTGATGTATAATAATGTATGATTTAAATTACAATCTCGTAATTGGCCAGTTTCTGATTTCAAGGTTTACAAAGTTTCTAAAAAGTCAGTTCCAAAACCCCTAAATTGTTTCGTCATACCATTCCTGTATTGATTCATCAATATAAGAAAGAAGGGACAAGGTGAATGATGCCGTATTAAGAACATGTCATGAATCCAATGTAGATTTTTCTTAGGACTTTTCTTAAGAACAAATTTAAGAAAAAAATAGATATTGGTGAATGAGGCCCAGTGTACCTGCAGCCAAGCATGGAGGTGGTAGTGTAAAGCTGTAGGGATGCTTTGCTGCTTCAGGGCCAGGCCGACTTGTCATAATTGAGACTGACATTCTCCTTCAGTAGGATAATGTCAGTCTCTCGCTCTTTGGCCTTTGAGTTGAAACTCAAGCGCAATGAGTTATCCAGCAGCAACTTCAGGTATGATCCCAATGATCTCAATCATGATCCCAAGCTTAAGAGTAAGTCAGCATCTGAATCTCTCAAAAGGATTTAAATTAAAGGTTAAGGTTAAAGTCTCCACCAGAACTGGCTATTAAGTTCAGGTGGCAATTACTTTTTCACATTGCTGATTTAGGTATTGAATAAACTTTTTGCTTCAAAAAATTATCATGTAAAACTTGTGTGTTGTTTGCTCGGGTTGCCTGATCTAAGGATTAAACAGTTCAGTATTAGATACACACAAAAAGAGAAGAAATCAGAGGGGTCCAAATTTCTTTTCACAGCACTGTAATACAAGGATGTAAAATAATATTCTATATTATATGTAATAATAGAGTATAATAAAAATACAGCAGATGTGAGCTGAAACACTGTATATTTTAATTCAACATCAGGTTTAGATCAGGTTTAAATATCTCCCCTAACAAAATGCCATTACTGATTGCAATACAAATCCATGGACATGACCTTGGTGTCTTCAGTAGGTAGTTACAGCCATGATACAATACATGAGAGCCAAAAGGGGGGCCACAGCACAGTGTGAAGACCAGTCAATAATCCTATAAGAAGAAGGACCGACGAGACAATGTCAATGACGAGTGAGCTGGTCACACAGAGGCAGTGTTCGTCGCCAAAGAGTGCTTTATCCAGAGGAGTTACAGCACTGAAGGAAACAGAAGTGTTTCGAAGTCACTATATTTCTCTTTGGCTCAGCAGACTCTCAGCTCACATTGTGGCATCAGCCAGCTCTCAGCCTGCAGCTGCTGGTCAATGACTCACTGTCCGATCTTTCTTATCAAATTACATTCACTTTCCCTGTGCTCTGACAGACGTCAAGAGTAAACTAGGCTCAGAGTAGAGAGGTACTGTAAGAAGGAAAGAATTTGATGAAGGAAGACTGTGTGTTGTTTATAAGTGGTCATTGAGCAGGAAACTCTGTTACCCCAGATATACCTTTCTTTGCTCTGGGCACTGATCTAGGTCTACTTGAGCCACACCCAAATATTTCCCAAATTTTTGAGCTTCTAGTATTCATCTGTATAGTTAGAACAGTACCTAGTCACTGCACTGATTGTGGTCATGTAAACCAGAGTACAATTTTCAAATAGACTGTATTAATTACAGTTGTTTGAGCTTTAGCTAATTAACATTTGTGAGTTTGGTTATCCATTATCTCCATGCCAGTGTTTATATGTTATCGCTCAGCCAGAATGGCTTTTGTGGAAGGAGTCATACAGTAATAATTTAAGGAGCGAGCTGTGTATAAAAGGTCAACAAAGTGCCAAGTCTTTCTGGTAAACCTAGTGATCGCCTCATGTCAGCTTCGGACAGGTAGCTAACTTGTCACATGACAAACAATAGAAAAACAGCTTGTGAACAGATTTGTCAAATCAGACTAATCCCAGCATGATGAAGTCCCCACAGCTAACACAACACAATACACACAATGTACCATACCACTTTCCAGATTCCAGGTATATATGGCTAATTAAACATGCAGTGCGTAAGGTAGATATTTCTGCACAATATGACAATGCAGAAAGAAAGAAAAACATACTGTAATTGAGGCAGATTGCTGGCTCTCTGCACATTCTTGGCACTTTAATTGGCTTCGACTGCATGTGAACTGGAAAGGGAACAATAACATGACTCAGAACAAAATTATTCAGTTGGTATTCATGTTGGTGCTACCTTTGCAACTTTTTAGTATATTGTGCTTGGCTTAATGCTACATTCTGTGCTCCTGACACAGCAGCACACTGGCTGTGCATTCAGTCATTAGGCCTTTGTGCCGGTAGACACTACACAGCATCACCGCATGCAAGCTGCTTCACAGTCACTTAATGAAGGCATCAGAGCCAGAATGCAAACTAGCTGTGAACAGAGCTTGAGTTTTCTTGAACTAAATTTTATATGATGCGGTGGGCAGTGATTCTGTATGTGCTCAAAGTTTGCTGAAGCTGAAAAAGCTACAAATATTATTTAAAAGTTGCAGAGAATAACGAGAATGGTGGAGATGTGAGGTCAAGTCAGGTATTTTAAATAACACGATTTTCTAATTGGTGAGCTGCATCTCAAATAAGCACAGAAGTGTAGTCATTCAACACCTGCTCTCTTATTGCAAGCGGTGCCTGTGCATCAAGGTTTTAAGTCTGACATCTGTGTTTGTTTTAGTCTCACAGCACAGAGGTCTTTAAATCCATCTCTGGCTGGCTTCAGTTTATGCTAACTGAGATGCTGTGTAAGGATTGAAGGAAGATAAGACAATCTGACTTCACTTTGAAAGAGAATTTCAAGCAAAAAGGAGCAAGATATTCAGGAGTAAGATGACTTAACACTACACACTATGTTGCATTATACATCCCTATTCCAGAAAACCTTTTTCTAAAATGCTATAAAAACTAAAATCTGTGATTTGTTAATTTGATGGAACCTTTATATATCAAAAGTACAACACAAAATATTTAGAAAGAGGTTAATATTATTTTGTTTCAGTAAATAACTTACACAGTATTGTATTGTAATTAGGGAGGCAGATTTTAAGCAATTTCCTCAATAAATATTCAGCTCAATTGTCCACTTTTAAACACAACAAATGCTGAACAACTTGTAGGAAAACAGACTTGCTGCAAAAAAAGTAAATGTGCTGTATTTAGGACAGTAAATAACTTGTACAGTTAGCAAATAAAAGTTGTTACCCCACAGCAGTCAGAAAAAATGAAAATCATTCCTTTGTATTTTAAAAAGTTTCAAGCAAATTGACAAACTTTAGTTTTTATTGCATTTTAGAAAACGTCCAAACTTTTAAATCAATAAATGTTTTTGCTATCAACCTGTAGGTTCTTCTGGCTGCTTGCTCCGAAGTACCTAATTCATGGCTATTTACAGGGTGGCAGTTCCCCTTTTGGTAAAAGAAAAGCTGTCTCACTGATTACAATGATTGCTATGCCATGAAAACTGAACAAGCCAAATACCACACTAGAAATCCCACTGGAATGAGGCGTTCAACCACTATGGATGAAAATGAATCCAACAGTGTGACAAAACCATCTGACACATGGTGGATGAAGGTGGGAGGTGGGGGTTATTTCATCAACTAAGGTCAGAGAATAAGAGGAGACTGTTTAATAGACAACCCATTTAGGTGCTAAAATGTATGTGTGTGTGTTTGCGTACTTTTGTTTGATACACACAGACAGGGAACAGTGAGTAGAGTGCATGGCTGAGGTTTACAGCAGGTGATTTGTGCTCGCTACCCTTGCAGTCAGCCAAAGGGACAGAATTCAGTTTTTATTTCAGCCAAGCCAAGGCAGCAGACAGATCACAAACAAAGAGGAATACAGAGGTGTGATCTGTGCATAAAAGTGACTGAGGTTGTCAAGATGCTGAACATGTAACCGCTGGGCTTTTTTCTTCAAACACGTGTAGAAACAAAAATATGGTAAACAATGTGTGACAAATCACATGAGTAACTGTATGCAGGTTAAAAGGAGAGCTTGAGAGAAACACTTGCTCAACACACCTGACTGGTAGCCTGATGAGTGAGGCAACCAGTCAGGTGGGTGGGAGTGATGGTTGTTGGGGAAAGTTACAGACATTGTGACAGAAAACAAGACATTAGAAACCCTGTCATTGTCTAATAATAATTAATGTTGTCTCTGTTACACAAAGTACACACACAAAGTAGGAGATATGCTTAAGCAAGAGTGAAGAAGGGATTAGAAAAACAAGCTGGCAGAAGAAGTGAAACCAATAATGACAAAGAGCAATAAGGGAAACATATGTTGCATTATCTAAACTAAAAACTTGTAAGTAGCAGATGTTTAGGCGTCTTAAGCCAGTCACACAGAGAACAGCCTGTCCATAAACTAAAGGTTTTATAATTGAGGGTAAAATAGATGTTTGCTCTTCAGTGCCTTGGCAACAGAACAAGAAATAAAACATTTTGTTGTCTGTTTGATAGATTACCATCTGCCCACTATTCCCACAGCATGATTTTTCAACCATAGATCTTTCCAGATAAATCCTTCTCTCTAATACTGTAAGGGATGGAGGGGAGGGACAGGGAAAACAAATCTAAAATCTAATTTAACTCACAAACAGTAGAATGTGTACATCAGATTACAATCAAATTGAATTTCCTACTCCCCATCTCCCAAGTTGCCTTTTTTCTGGATCCACTTGTGCACAAACCTCACTCAGTTTCTGTGTTTGCTTTGATATTATAACACATCAGTTGAGGAAGTTTGTCTCCTCCACCCGCCCAAACTGAGAACCCTGATGCTTTTCTGAGTGTCTTCTGACATTTCCATTTTCAGATGGGTGGGTTCAAAAGCTGCCGCATTTGTGAATACAATAGACACTAATCATCTGCAGGTAATTTCCCAAGGTGGAGAACTAAACTGACAGATTTCCCCTGAGGTGGCTGTCCAAAAACACTCACTTTTTGTGCTTGTTGTTTTACATACTTCCAGTCTTTCTCATGTTTTTATCATCCTCTTCCTGTTGCCCCAAAAGACTCCAAAAACAGTAGCTGATTTTTGAAGTAGGTTTAATTGCCAGGACAGGGGTGGACTCAGCATTAAAGCAAGCTTATTTCAAGCACATGCTGCGCTCTCATTCATGTGCTGTAATACACAGAGCAGCAATTTAGCAAGGGATGGTAGCAAAGAGGGCAGCACGGTGGTGTAGTGGTTAGCACTGTCGCCTCACAGATAGAAGGATCCCCGAATAGGCCGGGTGCCTTTCTGTGTGGAGTTTGCATGTTCACCCCGTGTCTGCGTGGGTTCTCTCCGGGTACTCCGGCTTCCTCCCACCATCCAAAGACATGCATGTTAGGTTAATTG